>MCJB01034854.1:199551-235691 GCA_002018475.1 Nicotiana obtusifolia | reverse complement strand
CATATATATATATATATATACATATACACACACACACACACACACACACACACACACACAAATACATAAACTTTTAAAACATGCGCCTCTGTGGGCATCATTATTATCATATCGTACCCGGCCCTAATAGGCTCGGTAAAATCATAGCCGGTCACGTGGAGCTCGGTAAAACCCAACTGATCAGTGGTTGCACAATAGGTGCCATACCCGGCCGACTATAGCGCGGCTCGGTAGAGTAAAATAGATACATATATATGATGCGTGTTGGACTCATTGGAATCACATTTTGAACCTTTCGGAGTGACGTAAGGTTGGTATCCTCCGCTACACATTATTAGGACTAAATCCTCATCAAGAATCTTATAAGAATCAGGAAGTACCAACCACATTGATAACATAAAGATAAAGATAAGTAACATCAACATGAATCGTTCCATAAGAAGGGAAACAATGTAAGTACTGCTAGCCTCTAAGAGTGGAGTATCTTTAGAAGCTCGTTCATTACATTACGCACAATCGAAGTTGTGAAAAAGAAGGAAATTGATAGCCTTACATACCTTGTATATACTGCCCAATCTCAAGGTATGAAAATGCAACAACTTAGTCTACAATAAGATAAATGACACTATCGTTATCGTTTAAGCGTCGTAACTATTATGTATCAACCGTAACCTATTTTACGATGAAACGGACAACACCTCCCCTATTTTTATGACTTTCCACAAGTTAAAACAATCAGCAAACAGCCCAAACAACATCAATAATAATCACCTTGAGCCTCCCAAAACAGTCCACCAACCAACAACATTACCAGCAAGCCTTTCGACATATATCTCACAAGTTCTAAGCTTCAACGACTTAGCCGTAACTTGGATAATCTTAAATACATGTAGGGTAAGAGGTTCCTTACATTTAAACAGAAAGAACAACTCCAATTTGACCTTAATTAACCACGAAATATCCCTCCCATGCTGCCACAAAAATAAGGGAGCGAAGCTAGCAATCAACTAGGATTTTTCGGCACTAGAATCACTTTAGAAGGTTTGAAATCACCTAGGTTGATATTAAAACTTGAGGGAGTATTTTACATAGTATAAACAACTTAAAACAACCTCCCACATGAGCTGGAACACACAAAAATCAGCAACAACAAGAAGAATAAGGAACTTACTAGCGCCACGGGATTCCTGACACTTGATTTGTGTTGTTTGCCCTTTGTTTTAGTCTTGAATCATGAGAGAACCTTGAGAGGGTTTTCTTAGGTAGGTCTGCATATACTGAAAAAAATGACTTAAAACCGGGTTTGAGGCGTGTTATATACATCTACAAGTCTTAACCGCCTATGTAGGCCCCACCGAGAGCTGCTTGGCAGTCTCGCGAAAACGCAAATATCTCTCAACTCGGAAGATCGTATCGACAAACGGTTTAATTCGTTAGAAACTAGACTCATAGATCTTCAATTTGGTGGTAGATCACCCCGTAATTCCAAGTAAATTGGGAGAAAAGCTTAGTGACATTTGACCTAAAGTATGAGTAAAATTATGAACGTAAATTGCGACAACTTTTGTCGATTTTTGTTTCATAACTCGTTTCACTTCAAGACTTATGAAACGGGTATTATATGATTCAAATACCTTAAAACATAACCTCTTGGTAATATTAATCACCTCTAGATTTGCCCGAAAATACGAGTTACAACATCCTTGATTCGTTTAACTTCTAGTACTTGTTAACCACTCTTATACACCCTTGTATCATTTAAGACCAATAGGACTAAATTCTTATCATCTCAAAGATAATCTCTTCTCGGACCTACGTAGACTAACTTACGGCGTAAGCTAACATATGAAAATATTGATTTTAATACTCACTTACCATGATATTTGGTGAGGGAATCGGAAAGGGTGCCAAAAATCGGCTTTTAATAACAACTAGTGTATCAACAACACTTAAATTGCTCTAAATCTAAGAACGAGACATGTGCTAGAAGAATTGAGCCACTTTTTTTCCTGTGGGGTTTCATTGACCCAATACAAAAGAGAGATTTACATAGATATGTGAAAATAAATTTATATTTAGAATGACTCACAATGCTATTATACTTTCAAAACATAACAACAAAATGTTTACATAGTTTTGTACAACCTCTAATATACATCTACAAAAATAATATTTTTGGAGATCTTTTCTTTCTGCTATCTTCGTTTTTTTCATAAATCCTGGCCGTTGTTATCCCCATCCTAACCCTCAGTCGTCATTGCCGGAGTTATACTCGCTCGTTGGAGTTTTGCCTGTCTACCGGAGTTTGTTGTTGCTTTGCCGAAGTTCGCTAATTTTTTTTCCAACAAAATCATCGAAGTTCTATTCGTTACTGGTACTTCTTCACTGGAGCTTTGCCATTATTCATTTTATATCATAAGTATGTCAATATATATAGGACACATACTTGGCATACACATGACATACAGTGATAACGTGGCCTATATGATAGGGGATACACATAATCCACACACGTCATACACTCATTCCACCACCAAACCACTACTGAAAATTGCCATGACCTACTATAAAAAATATAAAAAACAACTATAATTAACCACCATTGGTTCCACTATAAGAAATGCATAAACCACTTTCATATAAAGAGAACGTGAAAGAAGAAGAAGAAGAAGAAGAAATATTAGTCGATTCCATTAAAGTTGAAACACTCGATTCTTTAGATTCCTTATCACCACCATTATCAACCGAATTCTGCTCATTCTCATATCTAGGAATCAAAATGCGATCTCGTCCAATGAACCAATTGATTTCATCTTTGAAACTACACAAGAGGTCACAAAGTCAGTCACAAACCACCATCGAAATATAATTTGAGTCTGTACACAAACAATAGGGGATACTGCAAGAGATCTCCGAACCTAGATTTGGTATTGGGACTCGGAGAAGGTGATAGAGAAAAATGAGTTTAGAATTAAAAGAATAGTTATGTTGTCTCCTGATATATAATTGGTTTTTTAGTGGCAAATTATTAAGCAAGTCGACGATGATGGTGGAATTGTAAGACAATGGTTGGGAATTATTGGCTTTTGTGACTCATACGGGAAAAAGATTGGGAGGGACAATTACTAAAGTTAGAGCAAAAAATCAAGGGATACTTATTGTTTTAAGTTGTTATGTTCTTAACAGTCTTAGAATGTAGGGTAATTAGGGCTCCTAAACTGTCTAAGCGAAATTATAAACGGGTTAAAATCTTGTATAAAAAAATATAAAACTAAAAATAAATTTGAAAAAGGGTTTGATTTATTGTCTTCCGTTATACTTTGGGATCAAAAATACCTTTTTCGTTACAATTCTTATCAAATATGTCCCTATCTCTAACGGAGATCCACTATGGCGATGACTCAGTGATTAAAATTTCACGTGGATTGACATTTGGATGAGGTGGGTGCCACGTCACATGCTACCTCATCACCCTAACCTTATTTTACCCCATTTCCCAGTAGGACAATACTTTCTCTAGATCTTCCTGTTTTTTCTTTTTTCTGGCATCTTCTCTTCCCACCCAAAGTAACCAACAACCACAACTAATTGCATTGGGGTAGTAATCGTTTTAGGTAATCTCTAATTTTCCATGGTGGTTTTAGTTTTCATTTTTGAAGCCGAAAACTTTCAGAAAACTGAGTTTGTTGGTTGCCCATTGTTAGAATAATTTGAAAAAATTACTTGTTGTGTTTAAGTTTAGATTCACTTCCTGATTTGGAAAAATGTAGTTGAAGGGAAACTAAAATCACCATTGGACTATTTGGAAAAGCTTGAAGAACACCCAAATGGGTCTGTTGTGAATCCGTGATTGCTTAAATCTGCCTTCGCCATGGACCCATCTTCTACAACTTGATGCAATCTTTCAAGCTAAATGAAGCTCCCAAAAGTCACGCTCTAACTCACATATGAGAAGGGTCTAAAGAATCAGACTTTTCTCAGTTCATATGAACACGCAAATTTAAAATTCTAACATATAACATTTGCGAGATTGAATATTTTGATAAACTAAAATAATATGTGTGCTTCAAATGAGTTCTCTTAATTGGAAACATGCATCCTACCCAGCATATGAAGATTTCATCGTTCTTCCGTTGTTTGCCCTATTCTTTTCCACAATCAAATTTTTGCGTGATCTCTATTTTTGGGTACTTTTGTTTTTAGAATTTATTTTGGTAGCTTTTACGAAATTAGCTCATATGATTATGTCTTGAAACTTTTTGATATTTGTCTTTTTGAATTGTCTTTAGATAGGTTTTTGTTACATTTGTTGATTCTTTAATGGATGGATTTCAATGTTAGTTAGGGGATTGGGTAAAATAAGGTTAGAATAGTGGGTTGGCATGCCACGTGGCATTCACTTCACCCAAATGTCAGCCCAAGTGGAATTTTAATAGCTGAGTTATTGCCACAGTGGATCTCTATTAGAGATTGGGGCATATTTGATAAGAATTGTAACGGCAAGGGTATTTTTGCTCCTAAAATATAACAGAGGTTAAATGTGAACAATATTTAAAAGTAGAAGCGCATATCGGGCCTTTTTCACAAATAAATTTGTAAAATGCTACAAAACCAATTGAAAGTTCCCAATACAAAATCCAAACCTAGCCCACTAACAATGAGTTTAATGGACCAAACCCAAGTTCAGTCCACAGCTGATGGGTGGGCAAGTTTCTTGTATAGAATTGTAATTTTGGATCAAGGACCAACAGGCCCAACCCATGAGGCTAATCCTTATCGTCAATAAACTCTCCACTAAAAACCCTAGTCTTTCCATAGCAAAGCCCCAGAGGGAGACAATAGCTGGAAGAGGAGTGAGGGCAGACAGCGCCGTACCAGAACTGTTCAATGGGTAAAGCTCTCTGAAATGCTCTCAGTCTAATTAATTCATGTCGAAAATGCATTTAAATGCCAAAACTCTTAGGTTCTTTGATATTGTTTTTGTGCTGTTCTATTGAGGTTTTTTTCACCTGTGGTAATTTGCTTCAAACATTACAAAATTTTATTTAGCACTTGTCTTTTTGTGTATCTTCATGTGGGTTTGTTCTCTTTTATGAGAAAATGAGGCTCTTTTTTTCTCCTTTGTGTTTATTTGATTATGGTGTGGTTTTTTACACATATACATATTTAGCTTTACTTATACAACAACTATGCCTCAGTACCAAACAAGTTGACATTGGCTATATAAATCCTCACCGATCATGTATCTCCATTTTAGCAATAAAAAAATGTATTTTGATTGTTTTAACACTTTTTTTTAGAACTCGGTAGATATTAAACCTGTCTATCTACCTATTTTCACCTAAATTTAGAGTGCTTACATTTAAATGTGTATGTTCATGGTGGTTAGTTGCTCAATGACCTTGAATGCTTGTGTTCATGAGGAAATGAGTTTTCTATATTTTGTTTTAGTAGAATATGCTGCTGTTCTTTCACAGATATATTTGAAATATATTTTGTAGATGTTGGAAATGAAGTGCTTATGTTTTGGTTTTGGGTGGAAATGTAGGTGCTTACACTTATGTGTCTGAGCTATGGAGGAAGAAGCAGTCTGATGTGATGAGGTTCTTGCAAAGGGTGAGGTGCTGGGAGTACCGTCAGCTTCCCTCCATTGTCCGTGTGACTAGGCCTACTCGTCCTGACAAAGCACGTCGCTTGGGATACAAAGCCAAGCAGGTAACTGCTTGTTTGTTGTGTTCTTAATTACTGAACTTTTATCTATGCCAGTTGTTACAGGATTCGTTCTTCTTTGGAAGTGGTAACTAGATAGGGATTATAGTAGCGTGTATGATCTGTATGAAGCTTTTTAGGTTAGTGCTTCAGCGACGGGAGATTTGATGATTGAAACAATAAGATCAATCACACCTCTTTTTTAGCTATTTTCTTAAGTTTTGATAGTTTCTCAAATTGTGCATGCTGTCCATAAGCCGGGGACGTTCTTGTTCCAAATTTATCTCTACAAACCCAAAAAGAGAGATTAATTACTATTCACTTGTCAAAAGAATAAATAAAGAGGTTATAGACTAGGTATATCGCGTTAACTGTTGTATCTCTTGTTGTTGCTCTAGTTGGGTGGAATCCAGGTAACACCAGTGGTCGTTTGTATAGATTTCTTTGTCGAAGGCCGTAGAATTCCCTTATTCCTTCATCATTACATGCAGTTTCTGCCACTAGAAATTTTCAGATAGAATAAACAAGTCTAAAGACAAGTCACTTGTCACCCCAAAACAGTGGTATTAAAAGTGCATGCTTAAAGCGCAGAAGAGAGGCGAGGGGTCTGCGCCTTTCTGCCCTAAAGCGCAGCATTAGTAAATAAACGCACGCTTCACCCTAAAAAATGAGAAGCGAGGCGATGAAAAAAGCGCAGAAAAGCTCGCTTAAGCGAGGTCCAGCGGCTACCTAGGGTTTTCTTAAAAAGAATTTGCAAATACACTTGCACACACTTCTTCCAAACATCTGCTTCTCTGCTGCAAGGCGATGACTGCAACCTTCGACTTTTTCTCTTCTGTTCTTCAGGTAAGTTTCTCTTCTATTCTGCTCTTCTTCTCTTCTTCTCCTCTTCTCCTTCAGTTCTTTCTTCTCTTCTCTTCCTCTTCTGGTTTTCTCGGCTTCACTGTTCTTCACTGTTTTGACTCCTCTCCTCTTTTCTCTTCTTCTCTTTCTCTTCTTCTTTTCTATTTTTTTCAGTTCTTATTTATCTCTTCTGCCCTGTTTATGCTTGTGCTCCGTTTTTTTAATTTCTGCTGTTCACTCACTTCATTCTTCGACTTCTCTCCTCTGTTTCTTTTCCTCTTTTCTATTTTTTTCAGTTCTTATTTCTCTGTTCACCCCTGTTTTCTAATTTATGCTTCTGTTTTTTTTTTTTTTAATTTCTGCTGTTCACTGTTATGTCATGTTTTAACAGTTCCTTTTTGTGATTTGGTTTTGCATTTGCTTAATATGTTATGACTTTTGAGGATTATTGACTATCTAGTTTTAGCATCTATTATTTACTTCTTAATTTATAATTGAAACATTTGCTTAATATGTTATTTTTATTGAGTTTTGGTCATTTATCTATGCCTATTTAATTTTTTTTATTTATGTGTTACATTGCGCGCCACATGAAAAAAGTGCGCGCTTTGCTTCACGCTTCGGTGAAGCGAGGCCTCCTCGCTTTTTTCCGCTTCTCGCTCTCCAAAACACTGCCCCAAAAACAAAGGGGACATCTCAAGACTAATTGTATGGCTTTGACTGTTATATCTGCTTGTTGTCTAGGTTGGGGAGAATTCCAGGAGTCCCTTATTAGGTTATTCTTTCCTCATTTATATGTAGTTTCTGTGTCAGGGAATGAAAACAAGATCTAACAAGTTATCTTTCTAATAAGGGCCTGCAAGTGGTCAGTTATTGTTCCCCAAATAACAGCATTATGGAGAGGTTTTATGTTTTCTTGCTTCATTTCTGTTTGGTTGTTCTAACTGATGACTTGTGTATCTTTATATAATAGGGCTATGTGGTCTACCGTGTTCGTGTCAAGCGTGGTGGAAGGAAGAGGCCTGTTCCCAAAGGTATTGTGTATGGTAAGCCCACCAACCAAGGTGTTACCCAATTGAAGTTCCAGCGCAGCAAACGCTCTGTTGCTGAGGAGCGTGCAGGTAGGAAGTTGGGCGGCCTTAAGGTTCTCAATTCCTACTGGATTAATGAGGTCAGTTGGTTGATACTCCTTTCTTGAAATTAATTAATGCATCCTTATTTTGCTTCAGACAAGTAAATATGTGTTCTGGATCACCAGTAGTTGCTAATGTTAAGTGGTACATCCCTAGACTGCAGTTGCTGAATCGTTTTATGAAATGGAT
Source organism: Nicotiana obtusifolia (assembly GCA_002018475.1). Lineage (NCBI taxonomy): Eukaryota > Viridiplantae > Streptophyta > Magnoliopsida > Solanales > Solanaceae > Nicotiana > Nicotiana obtusifolia. The sequence goes on along the minus strand of MCJB01034854.1, from coordinate 227,817 downwards.
ATCATTTGTTTGCTTGAATTGGTTTTGACTACATTGATATATTATATGTTTGCTCGAGTCGGTGGGATTACTTTGATATTGATATGCTGTGGTCTCCTTTGAATCATTTCTTTTCTCCACATTTGGTTTAATAGTAGTTGTAAAATATGAATTGCAATGTTGAATGTAGGATTCCACCTACAAGTACTTTGAGGTGATCCTGGTTGACCAAGCCCATGCTGCCATCCGTAATGATCCAAGGATTAACTGGATCTGCAACCCAGTGCATAAGCACAGAGAACTTCGTGGTCTCACTTCAGCTGGTAAGAAATACAGGGGTCTTCGAGGAAAAGGACACTTGCACCATAAAGCACGTCCTTCAAGAAGGGCAACCTGGAAAAGGAACCAAACTCTTTCTCTTCGCCGTTACCGTTAATCTGCTTGGCAGTTTTGAGCCATTGTTGTTGCCCAGTTTTACCTTTTCTGTTATAGCTCTATTTATCATCTTTGGACAATTCCTGCTATTTACTTCGTTGTGTTGAGCATCCTTTGTACTGTGGATAATCTGAACATGATTACTATTCTATCAAGGAACTGTTTTGGTATATGCAGTTGTTCATAGAGGCTTCAAAAGTTCACCTTTTCTTTTCATTTGATAACTGGCTTATGGTTGGGTGCAACTGGCACCCAGAAGAAAGAATGTTCTGTCGTTGTTCATCTGGAAGTTCACCTTTTCTTTTCATATGATACTGACTTTTGGTGGAGGCAATTAGCACCCAGAAGAAGAATATTCTGTCCTTGCTCATCTGGAAGTTCACCTTTTCTTTTCATATGATAGTTGACTTTTGGTTGGATGCAGTTGGCAGCCAAAAGAAAAAGAATATTCTGTCCTTGCGCATCTGTTCATTTGCATTTATGTTTTAAACTTATGGGAACTTGCACTATCATTTGTTTGATGGAAGTACAAGGACTTGTTATGCGTTTTTTCTTACAAGGAATGACTGAGAAACTAGTCCTTAGCTTTTACTTTTACCACACATTCTAAATTGTATTTCAGTTTAGCTTTATGTTCACAATAACTAACACAGTCCACGTTTAATTGTGTTTGAATCGAAGAGTGTAGGTCAACAGCTTACTGCGCTTATTGTATAACTTAGCTCTTAATAATTGTTCTTGAATAAGAGTCGTAAAGTGAAGCTTACTGTCATTGCTTGAGCTAAACTTTATATTGAAGAATCCTATGATTCCCTAAATCTGCGTATAAGGTCTTGCAGATTGGGAAACCTTTTGAATATATCCTTTGTGTCCTTCGAATAGGAAGCTAGAGCCCTATTATTTTCTCGAGTCATCAAACTCTTGAGTCTTTTGAATAACAGTATTGGTTCATCGGTAATCATAGAAACAACATTCACTGATATTGACATGGTCGTAACTTTGTAAGATTCCTAATTCCAGAAAAACGAACATTTGTGAGTACTTGCAACATGTTTTCCTCCTGTTGCAGCAACCTTCTGATCGATGTAAAGGTATTGTAAGACCAAAAGGGATTCTGACATTTCGTTATACAAAGTGACTATGGTTGCAAATTTTTTTCTTCTAAACAGGTTAAATGCCAAATACTGGCCCAATTAGTGGCCATCCAGTGCAAGCTTTTTTTACATATGGTGTCAGGTCGGATACGAGCTTTCGAACAGAAAAAGTTTACAACAGCCAATTTTTACCTGTTGTAATTGAAAAATAGTCACGATCAAGAATTTCAAATTCCACTAGTAAAATTTCAGGATATTGTCATGGAGTTTCACAAGTGTCAAGTACAAAGTGAAATTCTATGACTAACTATTTTTCAATGTAAAATGCTGAAAATGCCTAAGCCCGTGCTACTACTACCCTTCGAATCGATGCAGTTGACAATGTATACATGGATCGAGTTGGTTTGATTTTTATCAGCACTAAACCAAATCAGTTATATCGGTGTGGATTGGTTTGGTTTTGTCGGGTTTTTCGATTTTTATTAAATGAATATTATTTCAATCTTACTTTGTTAAAGCTATAGATAAAGTTTTAATAAGTGAATATATGTTTAGTAAAATTAAAAAAATTACTTACATATGATCAATTTAAACGAATCATATCTATTAAAATATTCATATGGGAGAATTTGTTTAGTAGCACATGGTAGTTATTTTCTTAGTCATCTAACAATAGTTTTTCTTTGATGTACGCTTTCAAGGTTAACCAAATTTAATAATTAAACATAAATCAAATAAGAAACCTAAATAATGATATGTTCAATTTAATTCTAAATTATCGAAATACCACTTCAAATTTGAAAAAGATATAAGAAATCTTGACATATGAATATGGAATAACAAAGAGATGCTAGACGCGTTTCAGTAACACTTGATAAAAAAGTGATACAACCCATTATTTAAAGAAAATAAAATTGAATGCACTTCATGGTTCTATTAAATTTACATCCCATGAGAGTATCCCAAATATTTTTAAATATTTTTTTAAAAGAAAATTCTATATAAAGTTTTAAAAATATATATAAAAATTACATATTTATATATTGATTTGGTTCGAATTTTTTTACTCAATACCAACCAAATCAAACTAAACCTGATCGTGTTATTTAATCCGGTTCGATTTGGACACCCTACTTGACATGTGAAGAATTATGGGCTAATGGTGCTTCATTTTTAAAGAAGTGTGTAATATATAGCTGGCGTTTGTGACATTGATAATGTGAAGAAGGTAGGCACACATCAAGAAGGTCAGCACATATAAAATAGTAAAAAGGTAAAACAATTAAATTAAAACCTCCTTGTGCTTTGTGTAATCCTGCCATGGTGCATTTTGATTCAAAGATGGAGTGCGCGTACTCCATAAAGAATGGATCAACGAATGACTTTAATAGCTCACGCACATGAAACACCATGCGTTTTACTTAATGTAGCTGCTTTAGCGGAGAGTGGCAAACGGGCATAGGTCGGATATAGTAACAAGTAATAAAAAAACGGATAAATTATTCGATCCGATCCATATTTAATACGGATAAAAAATGGGTTAACAGGCAGCTAATATGGGTATTATCCATGACTTCTTGAATATGATCATCTTTGGGAGAATTCGTAGTCTCCCAAACTTGACGAGGACCTCCCAATTTGAGGTTTTACAAATGTAAAAGTTAAACACATTAATTATCTATTAGTTATCCATATTCTTAATGAATAATATGGTTCTTTTCCATATTTGATTCGTTTTTAAAAAGTTCATTATCCAACCTATTCTTTAATAGATAATATGGGTGGTTAACTGTTTTCTTTTAATTATTTTACCACCACCATTGACAGAAGGTAAGGTATAGATAGGAAGTAGGGTGTTTGATCAATCTAGATGATATACATATACAACACCCTTTATATTGAAGTGTCAACCTGAATAGGCACATACCTAACCACTTAGCTTAAAAATAGCCGGAGAATATTATATATATGTATATCATATGTATAATTGTGTTCATTCAATATATAATCTATGTGCAGCGCCGGGCAGCTAAGTTGGTATGGAAGAACTAGAAAAAGTAAACATAAAATTCAATCGGCTAATTGTGTAAAAATTCCTATATGATCGTTGTATGATTATATGAATATCTTATTCATGCTAAGATAATATTATAGGCATTCTTCACATTCTAGTTTAACATTATAAATTTCATATACTTGTTTAAAATTGTAAAACTGTTTAGTCATATACTATTTCTTATATGAACTGAGTTGTTTGATTGTATGGATTCACGTTCATGCTTTGAGATATCAGTTTGGACATATTTGTACATGTTCCTATTGAGTTATCGGTTTGAGCATGTCTTTACATGTCCCTGTTAATATATCATTTTGGGCAGGATTATATCATGTTTCTATTGGGTATGCTGAGAGCGTTCCTGTTTTGAACGTGGATAAAGAACTATACCGTTAGAGTCGCCCTCCTATATTTTTCTCCGGGTGACATACGAGACCGACGGATTTCCTGGTTGATATGATACCAGGTATATGTCAACAATATTCTCATGTAATGGGAGAAAATGAGGTTTCTACTTTATAGATGGAGGCATACCTACAACTATTTCCTCAAAGTATAAATACTTTAATAGTAAAGGGCTAGGATTATGCCTAACTCCGACGCAGATGCAATTTAAGTTTTTTTTAAATAAAATTTATATATTAGGAAACAATACAAAATTATTATAAGTCACGACAATTAATAATTTAAAATATTTAAAAATTATATAAAAAAATTATAGTCAAAGAGCAACTTGTTTGACTCTCGAAATACGATGAGTATTATTCTTTTTGAGACGAAGGAAGTGTTTGACTCTAAGAACAGAAGGCTGAATCCCCGCTAGGGCTCTTGAAAATAAAGAAGGAAAATTGGAAGGGTGGGTAAGGTTCTGCATTAAGCAAACCATTTTTCCCCTCAAAGATGCCTAATTTTTTATATTGATGCCATGTTCAGCCCCTTTCAATTCACATATAATAAGATTAATGTAATTGCAATCTCCGGAATTCAGGGTGGAAAATGGCTGAATTAACTTTCTAAACAATATCTTATAGGCTTTAAGTTCAGATTATATCTCTACACGGATACGAACTTTTAAATATAAATATATTTGGTTGGCCAAGAAACATTAAGAACATGAAATGCAACATGTCACTCTTAATATATTTTCAAAGATTGAGTATCGTTTTGTATAATGAAGTCGAATAATAAATTCAAATAACTGGCAGTTGGAAGTTGGAAATACTTAATTATACTGAAATTCTTTATAGTTAGATCAGATATGTACAATCTTTCGTAGATTTTTAAATAGATTAGACTCCATCTTATCATTTCAATAGATCCTAATTATTTAGATACACGAGGATTACAATAGATCCTATCTTTTAGGTGCATTTCCTTCATCGTTTTTAGGGTTTCATTGGAAGGGAAAGGATTAACAATTTTCCTCCCATCTTTATTTTGCAAAGAAACTTAAAAAGAAATGATAAGAATAATTCAAATCAATTCCTTCCCTCATTTAGATGGCAGCGGAATTAAAGCACTTTTCCTAGCAAGCATTTAGTTATTCTTCCGTTCTTTTTTTCTTGATTAGATTCAAGACACCCATGTAGAGAATGAATGAGCATTAATTGGCTTCATTAGTGGTTTCAAATAGACAGAGGATTCTTTCAAAACTGAGGCTTCTTTATTAAGTTAAAATTTCTAATGCATGAGAACTAATAGATAAAATTATGTTGGGTTTAAGCTTTGTTAGCTTAAAATAAAGAGTGAATGGGAAATTGAGGGAAAATGAAATACTTGAATTTCCCTCCTTGACAAAGGGGCATTGTCCCATATTAGAGGAAGAAAAGGCTTTTGATGGGTATATATACAATTGCTCTTCTTCTAGCTCCTAAAGAGTTAAGAAGAAGGCAAGCCTCGCCCGTCGTCATCGCTCGCTTGGCTTCAGCTTTGAATTTGGTCAACAATTGACTGATTAATCTTTTTGGACAAAATTTCATTAATTATTTAATAAAATATTAATTAAATTAGCCAAATATCCAACCCGAACCGAATTTGTGCGCGACCCGATTCAGTTCTTCCTGGATTTTATTTAAATTTCCCTCCCGTTTTTAAATGACTGTTCTGAAGAGTTGTGGACTTTCAGAAATAGTACTTCCATTGGCTATAAATTCGTTTGATTCCTCAGATTTTTCCTTACGAATTTTCTGAAGTTCAAGACTTCTTCTTCTGCTGCACAAATAAATTCCAGTGTGATTTACAGCCATTAAGTGGTTCGCAGTTCACCAGCATTTTTGGTACCGATACTCTGGTGAGTTAAATCATTCTATCCTGGGAGGATAATATTCTAGCACCTCGGGTACTTGAGGGGAATAATTTCCTTAAGGACACACTGTGTATTCAGTAGGCTCGATTTATTCCGAAAATTATTTTCACAAATAGTATTTTCACGTTCTGTTGCCGCTAACTTTCTTCTACTGTTTTTTGTTTCAGACATATTACTGTTTTGTTATTTATTTTAGTAATACAAATTTGATAACAAATTCATATATGTCACGCCTCAAACTGTAGGACCGCCTGACTGGCATTATTGAATTAAGTGTATTTTGATGATTAACAAAGTTACGTAATATATGTGTGCTAAGACTAGGTACTCAAGGTTTAGGTAATTGTGTTACTATAATTTACTGTGATAAAAAACATAATGAGTCTGAGCGAGCTTTTAGGAGAAGAAATATATTTGACATATTTTCTCTAACTGGCTGAAGATCTTTTGACTGTGATAAGATCTTGGATGCTACTGACAGTGTGCTTTTATTGGAAAGAATATCACACGAGATTAGAGTCCTTTCTAATATAGGACTCCGAATGTTTTTGCAACCCTAACTGCCCATGTGCTAAGCTAATATTGTTTTCTTAGTCCTTGCAGGAAAGACATTCATAGATAATTAAAAGCTTGTGCATTTAGTGAACAAACTTATTCAAGTTTCTCTTGAAGAGTTTGGTCGTTACTAGTCTGCCAGAGTGTGTAGGACAAAGCTGAAGGAGTTGGTCCTTTTCAATTACATGTGCAACTTGATTTCAATCCTAGAACAAGTGTATTAGGTTATTGAGTTGTAATGTATTCTACTAAGAAGTACATTTGAGTAACTTGTAAAACTTTTATACTTTTAAGTTAGTGGTAACTTGAAGAGTTCCGTCAATTGGACTAGTAGGGTATTGACTTACAATTAACTCTTAGATTGCAAAGCGTTGTGATCTAAATAGTCTTGACTATTTTTAAGTGGAATTTGGAGAAAATCCTATGGGGTAGGGTAGTTTTTGCATGTTTTTGAGTCGGGTAACTTTTTACGTAAAAATCTCTGTGTTATTATTTTATCCGCATTTTAACTTATCGCTCCTAAACTACTCAAGGTTAAGAACCAAGGTCTTAGACAAATCTTAGGAGCACTCAGATTAACAATTGGTATCAAAACGAGTTCTCCCAAATCACGTTACTACCTTGAGAGATAGTAAATAATGAGTGTACCACCCGGAATTAGTGATGGATAGTCTCTTACTAGACCACCATTATTCAGTAGACAGTATAATAACTGGTCCAAGGTAAGAATAGAGGATTTTTTCAAAGCTGAAGACTATAAACTACAGAACATAGTTACACAAGGTACTCTTATTCCCACCAAACAGAACGAGCAAAAGGAAGACATTCAGAAGGATCCTTCTTAATTTGTAGCAACTAGCTTCGGGATGGTGAAAAAGAATGTTAAGGCCAAGAAGATTCTCAATTCTTCCGGAGCTTTCTCCAAATGCATCGAACACCCGAGTCTCTCGGGATTCCAAGCAATCATTCATGCAAACGTAAATATCTTATATGTAATTGTCCAAAGGCTCAAAATATTCACGGAAATATCACAACAAAGAATCGAGACTCAAACCGAATAAAATTTCTCTTAAGTTCTTAAATCTTCATTCTTTCAAAAGAGTTTCTGAATCACACTTAGACACTTTGGATTACTTCCAAACTTTGCACACAAGTCCAATTCAACTGTATAGACCTATCCAAAGTCTTAGAATACCATCTGGAGTCCAATAACATCAAAGTTAACTCTTGGTCAAATTTATGAACTCCTAAGTTCTTCAATTTGCCAACTTTCAACAAATAATCGATTCTTCTAGGAACCTCCAACACCAAATCCAAATGTACACACAAGTCTAAAATCATCATATGAACCTATCAGAACCATCAAAATTTGATTTGAGTTTATTTACCCAAAAGTCAAATCTTGGTCAACTTTTCCAACTTAAAGCTTCCATAATAAGAATTACTCTTCCTAATCACTCCTGAACCTCTCAGAAATCAAAATCAACCATACTCACAAGTCATAGTACATCATATGAAGCTACCCAAAGTTTTAAATTATAGAACAGAATGCCAAAACTCAAAACGATCGATCGAGTCATTACATTCAGATGCTTCTGGATTGACAACAAATGCAGGAAAATCCAACATTTTTATTGCAAATATAGATCCACAGGAACTGAAAGACCTCAGTGAGATTACAGGATTTCAAAAAGGAGTAATGACATTTAAGTACTTGGGGTTACCAATCTCAACAAAGAAGATATCCATAGTCGATTGTGAGATGCTTGTGGACAAACTTACTGCTAGACTCAAAGGATGGGTCACAAAAATCTATCCTATGCAGCGAGAACTTAGTTAACTAACTCAGTGCTCCACACTTATTGGGCTTCCATATAAATTCTTATTACTAAGGATGATAATAAGGAGAATAAAAACAATTTGTAGAAGCTTCCTATGGGATGGAAAGATGGATAAAACAAGGGCACCCTTGGTAGCATGGAATCTAGCATGTCAGAGCAAAAGAGAGGGTGGATTGGGCATAATAGACGACTTGGCATGGAATGATGCAACTATTGTAAAATATGTTTGGAACATTGCATGCAAGACTGAAAACCTATGGATAAAATGGGTGAATCACATATACTTGAAAGGGATAGACCGGTGGCAACCCCCCAACAGACTGATGCTTGTATAGGAGGAATATATACCACATCAAGGAGAAGTTTGTAGGAGGATATGTCCAAAATAGATGACTCACCCATCTGGTAGGTACTCCATCAGAAGTGGATACCAATGGATAATGGAGTAACTAATTAGAAACCTTGGAGTAGATAGATATGGAACAAAAAGCATCCCCAACTCCAAGCACAAGTTCATAAGCTGGCTAGCTGTGCAAGGAAGATTATTAACTGACAAGCACAAAACATAATACAAAATTGTTGCTCGCTAGTCAAAGATAGTATAGATTTATTATCGTCTTCACATGGATTAGATTTAACAGTGTTAGAATAATCTCCAGTTGATTACTATCCAGGAAAATTAACACTTGTTTTGATAACTGTTACTACGGTGAACTACTAAGAATTAAGCAAATAACAAGTGATCACAAAAGACAGCAGATGAGCAACAAAGAAATATCAATGAGATAAGGGTATTTGACTAGATAAGTGAAAGATAACTGACTTGGGATCCAATTCTTGAGTTTATTCACTCAAAAATACGATTGATTCTCACGAATTCAACCGATAATCAGATTGCACTTGAAGTTAATGTTCCATTTTCAATTAAACGTTAATTCAGTAATTACTCCAATTGAAGCACGATAAACAATTGCAACAATCAAATGATGGTTATGATCTAAAGGGTAACTTCTCACGAATATTTCCTATTTTCTAGTCCGATTAACAATTCAAGAGTCTCTTTTGATTACCTATTTGAATCACGAATTTAAACTAGCGCATAAAATGTGAAGAAATTCAATATCCAACTCCTCTTTTGATTAAGCAAAATAGTAAATAACTCACAATTAAAGCTCCATCAATTAATTCTAACAATTATCAAAAATCGAATCCCTAATCAAATTATTGAAACACCATATCTCTCAACACCCTAATGGAAATTACTCCATAACAGTGGAGTAATACATCTCAAACAAGTTTAAGAACAAAGAAAACATAAAGTTTAATGATTCGATACAAACTGCCGTATTGCACCAATTGCAGGTTATAATATTGATGAATTCTTGAGTCTTCTTGCCCTGGTTGGTTCTCCAATCTCTCGTAGGTCAAAAGTCCCTTCAAAAACATATATTTGGTGTATTTATACTGTGTAGAAACAAGCGCGGATGAAACTACCCTTTCCTACCCAAACTTGGAAATCACTCTGACGATTTTGCATAGCCGCGCCGCACACTGCGCTGCCCCATGCAGCGCACTAGTGAGGAAATCCAAAGAGCTTGCACTTTGCTTGTCAGACCACTTTTGTACTGCCGCGCCGCTCCTCGCCTCGCACGCGGAAGTGGCTTTTTCTCAGAGTAAATTCGCTTGTTCACTTTTGGATATCCGGACTTGGTTCTCAACCTCGGAACGTGATCTCGGCTTAATTTCTTGGGCTTCTACTCAGGCTTCAAAGCTCAACTTATTCGATTTCGCTCCAAATGACCTAAATAGCTCAGAATCATTTTCTACAAGGCATAAAACACGTAATAAGTATAATTCACTCTCATTTAAACTCAAACACACGTAAAATACATTAATTAGAATACAATACTACGGCTAAAACACGGGTTTCTAACCTACCATCACTAACGAGGGACAGACTAGTCAAACTAGGAATATGCCAAGATAGCTCATGCTTACTATGTGGAGTCCAACCAGAATCAACTGAGCACCTGTTCTCTGAGTGTGAGTTCTCGCAAAAAATGTCTAAGTATGATAAAGATGGCTGGGATCAATGTCCAGAACACAAGGATACATGGGCTGTGGAGAAGAATAACTAGGAAAATACAAGGAAGAATATGTAGAGCCTTGTAAACGGCCTTACTGGCTGATTAGGCATATGCAGTGTGGAGAGTTAGAAATGATGCATTATGGAACCAAAGAGTACCAAGACGGCACATTGTAATCGAGCAGATTAGGCAAGAATGTAAATATAAAATATTTGAGGCTCTAGATAAGAAGCATAGATGGAAGGATAGAAACTGGATAGAAGAATTATATAGGGAGAGAGAATCTGTACAGTTATAATATTTTCTTTTATTTTGACTAGCCATGTCTTGAGGGGACCTACATTTAGACTATTTCGTATATACTGAAGAGACTATATTGTATTGTTCTTGGTGTTAATAAGATTTTTTCTTTTCACTAAAAAAAAAGGTTTGAGCAACTGACTCCTTTGTGTTACTATAATTTACGGTGGTAAAAAATATAGATAGTCTGGGAGAGCTTTTAGGAGAATAAATATATTTGATATATTCTCTCTGAATGAAGATCTTATCGACTGTGATAAGATCTTGGATGCTACAAGTAGTATGATTTTATTGAAAAGAAGATCAGGGGAGGAGTTCTTCCTAATATAGGACTTCAAATGTAACCAGAGTTTGTGCATTCAGTGAACAAACTTATTTAAGCAAGTTTGTCTTGAAGAGTTTGGTCGTTGCTGGTATGTTAGAGTGTGTATAAGAAAGCTGAAGAAGTTGTAATGCAATATAATTGTTCTGATACCAACTGATGCAATATAAAAAGCGGAAATAAAAAAATAAAAAATAGAAGCAAGACGCTCAATGAACTATCAAGACAACAAGTAGGAACTAGTCTACTTACCTTCTTGATGAAGTCACGGAGTACCTACACTATATGAACAACCCTCAAGACAACAATGGTCTTACAAACTATTCGATCAAACAAAGGAACAAGTTCAATTTTGAATCACACCAAAATTGGACAAGTTAAAGTCACACGTTAGAAGCACAAAGGCTTGGCCGAAAATTTCTTGTAAAATTGATCTAAAAGTTCAAAAAATAATGAAGTGTTTAGGCTTATATAGAATGAGCCTTTACCTAAATCAAATAGGAAAAGAATAACTAGTAACCTAAATCAACTAGGAAACAAATAACTAACAAAAAAGGCCAAAATTTGGCTAAGTTTAAGAAGTAGTCATGCAGGACTCCAAAACAAGCAAGAATTAATGTCTTCCATAACTACACAATAATCTCAACATAGTAACAAACATCACACGCCAAACGCTTGGCTCTTCCTCACCATCAAATATTCATTATGAAGCTCTTTAGCTTGACTTCTCGTGAATGGTCTTGAAGGTTTAAACGTATCATGATCAGTTTGACCTACATCATCCTCCCTTTCTTGGGAAGATTTCGTCCTCGAAATCGAACCTTCTTCATATTTCAAAGCAACACAAGGAGTCAAGTCAGTGACATTGAATGTCTTAGAGACAGCATAATCATCAGGCAGATCTATGACATAAGCATTATTATTGATCTTCTGCAACACTTGAAATGGTCCATCTCCCCGCGGAGCCAACTTCCCTTTCCTATGGTTCGGAAATCTTTCCTTACGGAAGTGCACCCAAACCTAGTCACCTTTCTTTAAGTCCAGCTTTTTCCTTCCTTTATTCTTCTTGACCGCTACCTTTTCATAAGCATCCTCAAAAGTTTTCCTCACCTTAGCATGCAATTCGAGCAACGTAGTTGCCCGGTTTTCTCCATCAACGCTAATAACTACATCTCTCGGCAAGGGAACAAGATCAAGTGGTATCAAAGGATTAAAACCATAAACACATTCAAATGGAGTAATGCTAGTCATGCGATGAACAGTTCTATTATATGCAAACTCCATAATAGGTAATTGGTCAGCCCAAGTGCCGGACTTCCCTTTGGTCAAAGTTCGAAGAAGAGCTCCCAAGGTGAGATTAACAACCTCAGTTTGACCGTCAGTTTGTGGATGATGTGATGTAGAAAATAACAGTTTGGTGCCAAGAGCACCCCACAAACACTTCCAGAAGTGACTCAAAAACTTAGTATCCCTATCACTAACAATAGTTTGAGGCACACATGCAACTTTAATACATTAGCAATGAACAAAGAAGAAACATGTGGTGCATCATTACATTTTTTACAAGGAATGAAATGAGCCATCTTAGAAAACCTATCAACAACATAAATGCTATCATGACCACCTCTAGATCACGGCATCCCCATCACAAATCCATCGAAATATCTACCCAAGGACTAATAGGAACGGGTAAGGGAGTATACAAACCATGATTATTAGACCTAGACTTAGCTCTTTTACACTAAAAACACACTCCACATGTTCTCTCGACATCTCGCCTCATCTTAGGCCAATGGAACTGTTCTCCTAATATAGCTAAAGTCTTGTCTACCCCAAAGTGTCCCATCAAGCCCCCACAATGCGCCTCACGCACCAACAACTCTCGCCACGAGGACTCGGGTATACAAACTCTCCCCTTCTTAAAAAGGTACCCATCATGCCACTGATACTTCTCAATCCGTTGCCCACTAGTTATGGCATCACGCACTCTTAAGTTTAGGGTCATGCTCATACATAGACTTAATACTCTGAAAACCCATCAACCTAGATGCTAACGTGATAGCCAAAGCAAACTTCCTAGATAGTGCGTCAGCTACTACATTCTCCTTTCCCTTCTTGTAATGAATCACGTAAGGGAAACTCTCAATAAACTCTACCCACTTGGCATGTCGTTTATTTAGTTTCTCTTGACCCCTAAGATGTTTGAGTGACTCATGATCACTCCTAATTATGAATTCCTTAGGCCATAGGTAATGTTGCCAATGAGCTAAAGCTCTCACGAGGGCATACAACTCTTTGTCGTACGTAGAGTAATTCAAGGCAGCCCCCTTCAGCTTCTCACTAAAATAGGCAATAGGCTTCCCATCTTGCATAAGAACACCTCTAATTCCCACCCCGAGGCATCACACCCAATTTCAAACGCCTTACTAAAATCAGGTAACTGTAACAACGGGGCAGAACTAAGCCTACATTTCAACTCTTGGAAGGCACCCTCTTGCGGCCCCCCCCACTCAAAAGGGGTGTCTTTTCTCACCAACTCCGTGAGTGGTGCTGCTATGGTGCTAAAGTCTTTAACAAAGCACCTGTAGAAACTAGCTAGTCCATGAAAACTTCTAACATGTGAAACAGTAGTAGGAGTAGGCCAGTCTCTAATAGCTTCTACCTTAGATTCATCTACTTCAACACCATTAACATTTACAACAAATCCCAGAAATACAACATGTATAAGGCGAAGATATACATGTATAAGGCAAGCCCACAGAGGCGTGAATATAAGGCGAAGATAATGATAATAAACATGTATACATAATGTTATAAGAGTTATGTGTATAGACATGAGCACTACGAACAGGTCATGGTTAGCTGCCCTCAGAGGCAATTCACTTATTACAGGTTACATGTTTCTATCCTGATGCTTATACTATCGTTCTTATATTATGTTTTCCTATCTTACATACTCAGTACATTATCCGTACTGACGTCCTTTATTGAGGACGCTGCATGTCGTGCTGCAGGTCCTAATAGACTGATAGACGAAGCTCCCCCATAGCAGTAGGCTACCCGGATTCAGCAGATATTAGCAAGATTCATCTTTCGGACTTGCTACAGCCTTGGTATGCACCTTGTGTAGATATGTTGGGCATGTCGGGGCCCTGTTCTGACATAGGTTGCTTAATGTATGTTCTTGTAGAGGCTCATAGACAAATGTTAATGTATGTATAGACCAGTGTTGGGTTGACTCATGTACAGTTGTATTGCCTCGTCGGCATATTATTATGTTGTATAGTTTTGCACTGTAGCCCCGTTGGAACACTATGTATATAAGTATGCTTATGTCATGGTATGACGTTTCAGCCCACTGTGATGTTGTTCGAAACTGCATGCGTAAGATAGGCTTTGTAGATAACAAAGAAAGTAAGATAGCAGATATGAGGGGTACGCCGGCGCTCTGCAAGCAGGGTCCGGTCCCTGTCGCGGCCCTCCGGTTGGGTCGTGATAGAATTGGTATCAGAGCAAGGTTGTGTCCTAGGGATTGTCTATGAGCCGTGTTTAGTAGAGTCTTGATTATGGGTGTGTAGCGCGCCACATTTCATAATCTGGAGGCTACTTGTCATTTAGGAATGTTACCTTCTTTCTAAATCTAGATCGTGCGTAGAGCTGTGTTGTAAGCATTCATTCTAACATTCATCTTGTTTACCTACAGCGATGCCTTCGGTCGGGAAGCAAACGAATAGTAGACGAATCGATGCAAATGCCAGAGAGGGGACCAGTCAGGTGCCCCAAGCTGTAGAAGGCCAAAGTGAGATGCCTTCTTGGACCTCATCTACTCCTCCTCCCCCAGAAGATATTAGAAGCCGCCCAACATCCCCAGTACCTTCTTCTGGTGCTACAGACCAAGACCTGAGGACTGCGGTATAGTTGTTGACTAGCCTAGTAGCTTCTCAGGCTCGGAGGCAGAATACCGGTGCTACTGAGAGACCGATTAGTACGAGGGTCTGTGACTTCATCAATTTGTATCCTCCAGTGTTTACCGGGTATGATCCTAAGGAAGACCCACAGGATTTCATTGATCAAATACACCGCACACTGCAGGTTATGCACGCCAGTGACACAGAGGCAGTAGAACTGGCTTCCTATCGATTACGGAACTTAGCGGTCTTCTGGTATGACAGCTGGGAAAGATCTAGGAGTCCGAATGCTCCCCCACCTGTATGGAATGAATTCTCTGATGCATTCCTTTGCCATTACTTGCCAGTTGAGGTACGACGAGCTAAGGATGATAAATTTTTGAACCTTAAGCAGGGTAATATGAATGTACGAGAGTATAGTATGCAGTTTGACTCCCTGGCAAGGTATGCTCCCCACATGGTGGCCGAGATGAGCGACAGAGCTCACTTGTTCGTGAACGGATTGGGACTGCATTTGATAAATGAAGGCACAACGGCCTCCTTGATAGAGGGCATGGACATCTCCCGTATTCAGGCCTATGCCCAGACCACAGAGGATCGTAAACGCCAACAAAGGGCGGACAGAGAACAGGAGAGGACCCAGCATAAGAGAACAAGAATTGAAGGGTATTCTGGAGATTCCAAAAGTAGTGTGAGGCCCCATTCTTCGAGGAGTTCGGCACCACCTGTATCTAGTGCCCCTCGACAGTTTTAGAGCTCGCGGGCATCAGGCTCGCCGTATCACAGGGCTACTAGTCAGATGCGACCCCCAAAGCCTCGTATTGAGCAGTGCGGCAGGACCCACTTTGGACCGTGCCGTCGGGGTTCGGATATATATTATTATTGCGGACAGCCCGGTCACATAATGCGGGACTGTCTTTACAGAAGGGATGGTGGTATGACTCAGCAAACTGGATCTGCGGCTGGTTCTTCTTTATCTATTCGACCTCCAGCACGGGATCCCCAGCAGCCAGCAGTTCGTGGCAGAGGTAGCGGTACAATACCGGGCCCAAGCGGTATTCAAAACCGGATATACGCTCTAGCAGGTCGACAGGATCTTGAGTCATCTCCGGATATTGTCACGAGTATATTAACAGTGCTTTCTCATGATGTATATGCATTGATTGATCCCGGGTCCACATTATCTTATGTTACACCCCTTGTGGCTGATAAGTTTGATATCGAACCTGAATCAATAAGCAAACTTTGTGATATCTACTCCAATAGGAGATTCTGTGATTGCTAGAAGAGTATATAGAGGTTGAACTGTGATAATTTGTAGTCGCCAAACCTCGGCTGATTTAATTGAGTTAGAAATGGTTGATTTTGACGTGATAATGGGAATGGATTGGTTGGCATCATGCTATGCTAGTGTTGACTGTCATACAAAGATTGTTAGATTTCAATTTCCTGGCGAACCCGTCCTTGAATGGAAGGGAAACGTTGCTACGCCGAGAGGTAGGTTTATTTCCTACCTTAAGGCAAGAAAGATGATCTCCAAAGGTTGTATCTACCATCTTGTTCGCGTTATGGATGCGGAGGTGAAGTCGCCTACTCTACAATCAATTCCGGTAGTCAGTGAATTTCCGGATGTCTTTCCAGATGAACTCCCAGGTCTTCCCCCTGAAAGGGATATTGAGTTTGGCATCGATGTGTTGCCCGATACTCACCTAATTTCTATCCCTCCATATAGAATGGCCCCAGCAGAATTATGAGAGTTGAAAATACAGTTGAAGGACTTGCTGGATAAAGGCTTAATTAGGCCTAGCACTTCACCTTGGGGTGCGCCAGTCTTGTTCGTACGAAAGAAAGACGGATCGTTACGGATGTGTATCGATTATCGTTAGTTGAATAAGGTCACCATAAAGAACAAATATCCACTTCCAAGAATTGATGACCTGTTTGACCAACTCCAGGGAGCCAACTATTTCTCCAAGATTGACCTACATTCCGAATATTTTCAGTTGAGGGTAAAGGAGAAAGATATTCCAAAAACAGCCTTCCGAACGAGATATGGGCATTTCGAGTTCCTAGTAATGTCATTTGGGCTAACAAATGCCCCGGCTGCTTTCATGGATCTCATGAACACTGTATTCAGGCCTTATCTTGATGTGTTCGTGGTGGTATTCATTGATGATATCCTGGTGTACTCCCGTTCAGAGGCAGAACATATGGGTCACTTGCGGATAGTATTGCAGACCCTTCGGGATCACAGGTTATATGCAAAGCTCGCCAAATGTGAATTTTGGCTGAGTTCGGTGGCATTCATAGGCCATGTGATATCTGATGAAGGTATTAGTGTCGATACTCAAAAGATCGACACGGTCAAGAATTGGCCAAGACTACTACGCCATCAGAAGGATTGGCCAAGAATTAGCTTCTTGGGACTAGCAGGGTATTATAGGCGGTTTGTAGAAGGATTTTCCTCTATATCTGCGCCACTAACTAAGCTGACCCAGAAAGCTACCAAATTCCAATGGTCGAATGTTTGTGAGCGGAGCTTTCAGGAACTAAAGGATCGATTAACATCCGCTCCAGTTCTTGATCTTCCCGACGGAACTGAAGGTTATGTGGCATATTGTGATGCCTCCGGCATAGGTTTGGGATGTGTCTTGATGCAGCATGGGAAGGTAATTGCTTATGCTTCGAGACAATTGAAGAAGCATGAAAAGAACTACCCAACCCATGATTTGGAATTGGCTGCAGTAGTATATGCTTTGAAGACGTGGCGACACTATCTATATGGTGTCCATGTCGACATCTACACAGAACATAAAAGTCTACAATACATCTTCATTCAAAAAGAGTTAAATTTGAGACAACGACGTTGGCTAGAATTACTGAAGGACTACGACGTCGAAATATTGTATCATCCGGGCAAAGCCAATATTGTGGCCGACGCCCTCAGTCGTAAGTCAATGGAAAGTTTAGCACACGTTGAAGCAGGTAAACGGAGTTTAACTAAAGAGCTTCATCAGCTAGCTAGTATGAGAGTCAAATTGTTAGACTCCGAGGATGGAGGTGTTGTTGTATATAATACATCCGAATCATCTCTCGTGGCCGAGGTAAAAGCACGGCAATACGAAGATCCCACCTTGTTGCGATTGAAAGAGGGCATTCAACAAGGTAAGATTTCAGCTTTTGAGATTGCAGGAGATGGAACATTGAGATAAAAAGGCCGATTGTGTGTGCCTAATGTAGCAGGGTTGCGAGAGAAGATTATGAGGGAGATTCACCAATCCCGATATTCCATCCACCCCGGTTCAACTAAGATGTACCGTGATGTCAGAGAGCAGTATTGGTGGGATGGCATGAAGAGGTCTATTGCAGAATTTGTAGCCCAGTGTCCCAATTGCCAACAGGTAAAGGTAGAACATCAGAAATCGGGTGGACTGATCCAGAACATGGAGATTCCAACCTGGAAATGGGAGGTGATTAACATGGACTTCATTGTTGGATTACCTCGCTCCAGTCGTAAGTTCGAATCCATCTGGGTGATAGTGGATCGACTTACCAAATGTGCTCATTTTCTGCCAGTTAAGACCACCTACACAGCCGAAGATTATGCAAAGCTGTACATCAAGGAAATTGTTAGACTTCATGGGGTGCCGATGTCCATTATATCGGACAGAGGAGCCCAATTCACAGCTAACTTTTGGAAGTCTTTCAGAAAGGTTTGGGGACACAAGTAAGTTCTCAGCACAGCTTTTCATCCGCAACCTGACGGACAGGCTGAACGAACCATTTAGACACTGGAAGATATGCTAAGAGCATGTGTCTTGGATTTCAAGGGTAGCTGGGATGACCATCTTCCACTTATAGAGTTTGCCTACAATAACAACTACCATTCCGGCATCAAGATGGCCCCATATGAGGCACTGTATGGGAGAAGGTGTAGATCACCAGTTGGGTGGTTAGAAATTGGTGAAACTGAATTATATGGGCCAGATCTGATTCATCAAGCTATTGAGAAAGTGAAGGTGATACAGGAATGATTAAAGGCGACACAAAGCAGGCAAAAGTCCTACTCTGACATCCGACGTCGTGATCTAGAGTTTGAAGTTGATGATTGGGTTTTCCTGAGAGTCTCGCCAATGAAGGGTGTTATGCGCTTCGGAAAGAAAGGTAAATTGAGCCTGAGGTACATCGGTCCGTACAGAGTCCTTCGACGAATTGGACATGTTGCCTATGAGTTAGAACTACCATCCGAAATGGAATTTATCCATCCGGTATTCCATGTGTCCATGTTGAGGAAATGTATCGGAGACCCTTCTCGGGTCGTCCCCATCCAAGACATACAGATTGCAGAGGATCTAACATACGAAGAGGTACCAGTGGCCATATTGGACCGACAAATCCGCAAGCTAAGGACAAAAGATGTAGCCTCCGTTAAAGTGTTATGGAGGAACAGGAACGTGGAAGAAATGACATGGGAAGCAGAAGAAGGGATGAAAGCTAAATATCCGTACCTGTTCCACAATGTAAATAATGATGACGCCGAAGAAAACACGGAACGCATGGAAAGGAGAGGCGTCCATACAAGGTAAATAGGAATTTGAGATACTCTTCATTATTACCTTCCATTTAATGCTGGGATTCACTAGCTTCTGTAGATCCCTAGATTCGGGGACGAATGTCCCTAAGGGGGGGAGAGTGTTACAACCCGTAAATTTGTACATTAGAATACACTGTGAAGTAGTTTGCATATAAGGACCTAAGAACCCGAAAAATAGTTCAAAAGTTAAGAAAAAGAGTAGAAGTGTCGCATAGTTGGATATGCGACCGCAAAACACAAATGCGGACTGCATATCCAACACCAGGGTCGCAAACTGAGACAGAGTTCTGGGCTGAAATTATGTCAAATATGCGGCCAGTATGCGGACCGCATAATGCAAATGCGGACTGCAAATATAACACCTTCCATCGCAGAATGAAACACAGTTCTAGGCTGAATCCACGTCAGAAATGCGACAAGAATGCGGTCGCATTGTTGAAAATGCGAACCGCAAATCTGGCCCTTCTGCGTCGCATAATGCAACAAAATCCTGGGTTGAGATTTGCGACCAGAATGCGAACCGCATGTCCTGTTTGCGGCAGATATGCGACCTCAAACCTGAAAATGTCAGACACGCGTGCCGCTTATTGCCAGGCCTATAAAAACAAACCTGTTCCTTCTTCATTTTCTGAAGCTTAAGCATAGTAAAAAGGCCCCAATCGATCCCTCTCAAAGCCCCACACCAACACAACCAATTTCTTCCTCTTCCAAGCCCTAAATTGAAGAAGGAATCAAGAAATTGAAGAACTAAAGAGAAACCCTAGCTGAGTTTCCTCCTCCTACAAACCCAAATTGAGGGCAAGACTTAGAATTTGAGGAATCGAAGGAAAAAGGATAGGAATTCACATGCAAGGTAAGTTATTACTCCCTTTCATGTAGTTTTCCCTTGGGCATTCATGATATGTAGTTGCATGCCTGTACAGACCCGTGGGAGGGTGGTAGGAAATCAAGAATTCAGGATAAACACTGCTAAACGGAATGGGTCATGGGTATTATGGGTCGTAAACAAGTTGCATGTGTAGTAACCATGGTTGTTGAGTTTTAGAGGAGGAAAAGGGGGTGTGGGTAGGCACCATGCATGACTAGAAGTAATATGATTGACGATAGTTATGACGTTTGGTGAATAATGGTTGGATTGTTCCTTAAACGTAGACTAAGGAATTGTGGCAAATTGCGTAGCTTGAGAACCGACGCAGTAAACGCCGAGTATGTAAGACCATACCGTTCTTTCTTTTGCACGACTCCTATTGAATACAATGCTATGAACGAGCCCCAAAAGAATACTCTATTCCTAGAAGTTAGGATTACTTGTATTGTTTCCCTCTAAGGAAGAACTGCTCTTGTTGTTATGATATTAATGTTGATGGTATTTCGTGAGTATTACAAGGTTCATGTTAAAGAGACATTCTTAAAAAGAGGGTCATAATCATATGTCACTAACAAGGGTTTGAAGCACGTTTAATGAATGAGCATGAAATGTATTATATATGTGTAATTTAATTCTTATGACCGCGCCTAATGAAGGTCGGGTATGTTATGACCGCGCCTAGTACGGCCGGGTAAGATATGCTATGATATAATAATGATGAGCCCACGGAGGCATATGATGATGATGAGCCCACAGAGGCATATGATGATGACGAGCCCACAGAGGCGTATGATGATGATGAGCCCATAGAGGCGTATGTAATTGTATGAGGTAACGATTATGTGAACGTGTACGGTAACAATAAATGTATATGAAAATGGCAAGCCTACAGAGGCGTGAATATAAGGCGAAGATAATGATAATAAACATGTATACGATAATGTTATAAGAGTTATGTGTATAGACATGAGCACTACGAACAGGTCATGGTTAGCTGCCCTTAGAGGCAATTCACTTATTACAGGTTACATGTTTCTATCCTGATGCTTATACTATCGTTCTTATATTATGTTTTCCTATCTTACATACTCAGTACATTATCTGTACTGACGTCCTTTATTGTGGACGCTGCATGTCGTGCTGCAGGTCCTAATAGACTGATAGACGAAGCTCCCCCATAGCAGTAGGTTACCCGGATTCAGCAAATATTAGCAAGATTCATCTTTCGGACTTGCTACAGCCTTGGTATGCACCTTGTGTAGATATGTTGGGCATGTCGGGCCCCTGTTCCGACATAGGTTGCTTAATGTATGTTCTTGTAGAGGCTCATAGACAAATGTTAATGTATGTATAGACCAGTGTTGGGTTGACTCATGTACAGTTGTATTGCCTCGTCGGCATATGTATTATGTTGTATAGTTTTGCACTATAGCCCTGTTGGCACACTATGTATATAAGTATGCTTATGTCATGGTATGACGTTTCAGCCCACTGTGATGTTGTTCGAAACTGCATGCGTAAGATAGGCTTTGTAGATAACAAAGAAAGTAAGATAGCAGATATGAGAGGTACGCCGGCGCTTTGCAAGCAGGGTCCGGTGCCCTGTCGCGGCCCTCCGGTTGGGTCGTGACAGAAAATATCCGTCGTGCAATATCTCTCATCCTCCCAGCACAAAAATACCCGTCGTGCATAATCGCTTATCCTCACAGCACGAAAACACCCATCGTACAATATCTCATCCTCACCAAACATATGTAAACCAGTACCATGCAAGGTAAGAATCATAAATAACATTAAGGCGAGTGATTATGATTTATACATCACGTGAGAGAATAATTGTAACTTTAGCACCATTATGCGAACCAACATGTTCCGCCTCCACACAAAAAATAAAGCTTGGTAAGTTTGACCTGTGACGCAGCCAATCAGCGGGAGACACATATGGAGATAGAAGGGTCGAAAAGGGATTACACATTTCAGTGGGCTTGCGCCAGATGTCCCACCGGGTGCAGGACCGGGGCGGGATGACCCATTTTGCATGTGGAGTGACAGAGTTTCCTATGCTTGGTACATGTATATAATGGTAGTTGGGCTCATTCTCTTGGGTAAAATGAGTATCACCCACTATAACTCACCCAAAAATGATCTCAAATTCTCCTTTGAAGTTTTTAAGTAGACTAAACTGAATCAGAAGGCAAATTTAGCAGGATCTAGCGTAAAGGAGCTTAAAATCATCAATGTATTATCTATTGTCTTGTTGCATTGATTCTAGAGGCTCGTTGTGGTCAGAGTGACCTAGCTAGTTTTGCAACAAGGTATGTAAGGCAACCTTTTTTTCTTGGCATGGGTTAGTGTAAGAATCTCCTTCTTCTTAAATGATTCTTGCATCATAGGGTTTGGTAGTTCTAAGCCCCTCCTAATGACATTGTTCTGTCTTTGTATATTCTTGTTGATAACATTTGTTTCAAGGTCTAAAGATTTCCTAGTTGATATCCTGAGGTCGGAACGTATGATGCTTCCTAAGTCTAAATTGAATATCTCTTGAAATTGACTCTGCAATGCACTTACATATATGTACCTATCTTACTTTACTGAGCCGTGCTATAGTCGGCCGGGTACGGTACCTATTATGTAACCTTGTATGGCCGGGTATGACCGATCCCCTGTGTGGCTGGGTACGACTGAGCTCTTTATGAGGCCGGGTACGGAATGATGTAATACAAGACACAATCGAGCCCTAATGTGGCCGGGTGAGACCGAGACCTCCTGAGGCCGAGTACGATATTATGAAAGAAATAAAATTTACCGATTCCTCTGCGAGGCCAGTTACGGTATGAAGCATGTTCCCAAAAGAGGGGCTAAATAATATTATTTATATTGTATTTAATGTATAGTTTTTCATGAGTGGCTTAACCCTTCATAAAGTTTGCATCTTTATAAGTTTATGGCTCTTACAGTTTATGCCCCCGATGACTCGTCTTTGGTATTCAGGCTGAAAGCAAGTACTCATATCTCTTATGTTACGCTGTTGATTTTACATGCTTTCTTAGTCTTACTCAATACATTATCCGCACTGATGCTCTTTTATTGGGGCGATGTGTTTATGTCTACATGTACAAATAGACCTGGTGATGTCCCTCCCCAGTAAGGTGTTATTTCAGCTGATTGGTCGTTGCTCTCCACTCTTTCGGGGTAGTTGTTCAAAATAGTAGGTACTGAAGCATATATTCTAAAATATTTTGGGTACGGTGGGGCCCTGTCCCGACCAAGTTGTGCATATGTTTGTTCTATTAGCACTCTTAGAGGCTTGCAGACTAGAGTTTGGTCGTATATAACAAAATGTGGTTATGACTTTGTAGGGTATAGTGATGAATATTTGTAAAATGTCAATATTTCTTTTGTAAGTCAGTTGTACACATTTTAGATTTTTAGTAATTCTACTTGGAGGCCTCATTGGCCTAGATTTTATGATTAAGAGAAGATAAGAATGGACGTCGGTTTGCACAGTTCTTCGGGCATCGTGTGCCGGTCACACCTCCCAAGGTTGGGGTGTGGCACAATATTTCAAGAACTATAATGTCCAAATTTCTAAACAACGCTTAAACATACATACTAACATGCATGTAAATGATCAAGTAGTTCGACGAACTATTTAAAGCATAGAAGAAATATTAAATGAAGAGACCAAGATATGAATAAGGCTAATTCTATTTGTATGCGTTAATCATACAAAGCGTGTATACGCTCGTCACCATGTATAAACGCTGCCCCTACACATTTAGCACATAGCAAACAGACCCAAGTATAATATAATTCCCTCATATCGAGGTTAACCAAGATACTTACCTCTTTTTGAAATAAATCAACTCTCCAATACAACTTTCCCTTTAGAATAAGCCTCCACACAACTCGAATGTAGTCAAATAATACTCAAATAAGTCAAAACAAGCTTAAGAAACCCTCATAATACTAAAAAGGTTTGAGCTTTATCATATTTGAAAAAGTTCGAGATAACATTCCTCCTTGAGTTCAAATATATTTTTAGTTTCAAGATTCGACTTCAAATTGAGGTCTAAATCTCCAAAATTCACTATCTTAAGTTACTACCCAAATCCTATTTTCTACTCTATGAAATTCTAGATTTAGGGATAAAAATCTAAGGGGAATCATAAAAATAAATTAAAACTAGTTAAGATTACTAACCTTTGAAGTTGAAAAGAAAATTCTCTAAACATCGCCTCTTTACAAAATCTAGGTCTAAAAAATGGAATAAAATGAGCTAATCCCGAAATCCTTCCCTTTATCCAGATGCAGATATTGCAACTACAAAATATTCATCGTAAATGCGACATTGCAAATATGACAACTTGGTTCGCACTTGTAAACAAGCGTCGGTGCAAAAATCGCAGATGTGACCTAGCCTTCGCAAATGCGACCATCTCCCCTAATTTGAGCTCCTTGCAATGCGAGCCTACATTTGCAAACACGGACCTAGCATTTAGGGACAAAGCATCACAAATATGATACAACCGGAGGTGTCCCCATTCTCGCAAATGCGAGGCAATAATCACAAATGCGACCTCGCATTTGCAAACCTGTTGTCGCAAATGCCACATTAGCAGCACCAACAACAACAAACTTATAAAAGATGCCTTAAACCAATCTGAAACTCGCCCGAATCCCCTAGGCCCTAGTCCAAAAATTCAAAAAAGTAAACAAACCTTATACGAACTCGCTCAAAACATCAAATAAACATTAAAAATCAAGAATCAAAAATCAAACCAAAGATTCAAAAGTTCATAAACTCATAAGTTCATAATTTTCAACTTTCAACTATAAGCGCCGAAACAGCCTCGGGTCACCTGGGACCAAAACGAAACGTACGTACAAGTCTAAATCATCATATAAAACTATTTGAATCGTCAAAACACTGATCCGAGGTTATTTACCAAGAATATTGATTGTGGTCAACTCCACAATATTAAAGCACTAGAATTAGAATTTTTCTTCCAAAAACACATGAACTTTCTGAAAATCGAGACGAACCATGCACACAAGTCATAAAATATCAATTGAAGCTAGCTATTCAAGGCCTCAAATTATAAAACGAAAAGCTAGAACTCAAAAATGACCTATCAGATTGTTACAACGTATCACTTACGCATGGCTATCTTGACCCACACTTTTTAGTGAACCCCCTGCCTTCCCGTTTTACCCTCTTCTTCTCTTTCCTCACCATTAATAGCTACCTTTCATCTTTAATAGAACCCAAAACAGTATATATAGCCTGGGTCCCCTTTCCTCGTGACGCCAGAGGCCCCTAAAGGTGGCCTTCTTTTTCCAACTTTGATTTTTGATCACCTTGCCCCCACCATTACTCCAATACTCTTTCAAGCTATCCAAACATGTCACCTACATCATGTGGTATTGCTAATAATTTTGTGACAAGGATTTAAAAATTTACGAGGCCTTACCATTCAAACCAAAGAAAAAGCCAGTAACCTTTTTGGTCAAAGAAAATATAGCCATGTATATTCGTGAAGCTGTCATTAACCATAGAGGAAAAACCCTAGGAAGACAATAATTTAAAACTTTCTAATTAAATGATTAAATTTAATCAGGTAGTATTAGATTTATTCAGGGATTTGTCCATTTGTAAGATCTGAAATTTCATCATCTTCATCGACACGAGTATACAAAAAGTAAAAGAATATATAGGAGCATGTATCTTGTTTGTATGATGCTTTGAAGAAGGAAATGAAAGAGCCCTTTTGACTAAAACTCATTCAATTATTGAAGGAAATAAAATTAAAAAAAAAAATTCCTAATATAGTACACATATACATATATACAGATATATATGTCAGAGTGAGCCTCCATTCTAATGGTGCCAAATGAGAAGATGACAGCCTTTTCACATGAGGGAGCATTTTCTCTGACATTGAATACCAATATAAAATTGTTCCTGACTTATTCATGATATCTTGGAAATATACTTGTCAATAGAAACTGAATCCTTTCTCCTCATTGAAAACCTTACTTAAGATGTGATTCAAGTCAGATAGAAAGTACATAACAAATAGAACAGTCATTAATCTTGATAGCCTAGGTATTGGAGATGGCAAAAGATGTAAGTTTCTGATTGACTAAATGCTACATCTTTCATTAATATCTTAGAAATTCTTTTCTTTGTTTTATTCTCTATTGAAAATCTATCAATAGATCTTCATGTACATGGTAGTTAGTTTGTAAACCAAAATAATTAATGAATTTTATTTCTGATATTTTCTTTTTCCTTTTTCATCTTTAAATTGTCTAATAGGGTATGGATTACGATGGCCTTAGCCACCAGAGCTCTATGGAATCTATTGACGACTTCTTACTTGAAGATGACTTCTTTAATCCTAACCCTATTATTCTCTCTGAGATGTACGCAACATTAACCCCTTATTTCAATAGCACAAGTTTGAGCTCTTGCATCATTGAAGAGAATGTGCAAAAAGCACTCATTTCTCCACCTTCTTCTTCTTCTTCCTCCTCCTGCTATGAGGTTCTCATTTCTTTTTCGAGGCCAACTAAAAGAGATGTTGAAAAATCATGCTTTGACCCTTCAATGCACCATTTTGAAGAAAACGTTCTTCAAGAATCGACTGAAAATAATAATATCTACAAGAAGAATCCTCTAGAAGCAGGTGATCATGCTATATTGGAGAGGAAACGTAGACATAAGTTGACTCAGCTATTCATTTCCTTGTCAAAGATTCTTCTGGGCTTGAAGAAGGTTTTGAGAATCCCACTTAAAACTTCTCTTTTTTATTTCGGATTTTGTTATTACGGAAATGAAGGCCATATATCACCCAAAGGTGGCTGAAATTTAAACAAAATTAGAAAAATACAAAGAGTAGTAGAGAGGGATAAGGGATCACTACCTCCACAAATCAAAGCATTTGATGGTAGAGGCCATATATCCCAGTTCTCGTCTAAGTTTGGTCTTAAATGACACTCTAGTTGGATAAAACTGTATCCAAATTAAGTTTTTTACTACTAATTTCTTCATGGACAAAGCTTACATGTATATATAATGTCTACACTAATAAGTGAAATACAATTCTGCTTTCTATGCAAATATTTTTATCATTTTAATTTGATTAAGCTTAAATGATATGTATTCTCACTTTAATTTACAACTACTAAAGTTAAATTGCTTAAGTTATCTAAACACCGAATACATACGTATTTACCTTTCTTTAGCTCTTTCTTGAGTAGCATTCCCTCCGTCTCGAAAATAATCATACTTTTTGAATTTCTAAATCAAACTTCTTAATTTTGATCAAGAATTCGGATATATAATCTTTAAATTTTTTGAAATAAAACTTATATATTTAAAACTACATAAAAGATATTATAAATTACAATAATTAATAATATAAAAAGCATATAAAAAAGTCATGGTCAAAGAACAATTCGTTTGACTCTCAAAATTCAAAAAGTATTATGTCTTCGTTCAAAATATTCTCACTTAAATTGTTGGCCACATGCTTCAAACTTGGTTGGTCAGTGACCTCTAATGTTTTCACGTTGTTCATATTGAGTGTAAGAATAAAGTCTCGTGTTAAAAGTTAATAAGAAAATAATTATACATCAATTGTAAAGTACTCTTAATGCACGGTGTGAGACACTTTCCGGAAAATCGTACAAGTTTATTCAAAACGAACAATATCACATTGTATTAAGAGTATGGCTAACCCAGCCGTGAGTTTAATGTTTCAATCATTCTCTTGTGATTAAGAGTCCATATAAATATCCTCCTGTAGTCAAATGCATCTTATTTTTTTTACCTACATAAATGCCCTTCATCTGGTCTTGCTGAAATTAATTAGTAGGAGTACTTGTTACTGCTGTTACTCAAAACAAGAGCAACC
>MCJB01034854.1:102605-199446 GCA_002018475.1 Nicotiana obtusifolia | reverse complement strand
CCCCCCCCTTTTTTTTTTTCCATTTGGGTTACATTTTAAGTCTTCGCTTTCATTTTCTAAGTCATCCAAAGATACAACAACTTGAACTAATAAGATGGATATTTTCTGCTTTGGTTCGTGATGTAGATGGACAAGGCTTGTTTACTAGGAGACACTATCCAGTATATGAAAGAGCTTCAACAACGTGTAAAAGTTCTTGAAAAAGAAATAAAAAATAACCCTAGCAAAAGATCATTGACAGCAAAAGTTCCTTCGGATGTTATATTGTCCGAAGGAAGTGATTATAGTAGCAATGAGGAAGACATCGTGCCAGAGATCAACGTAAGAGTATTTGATAAAAGTGCACTTATTAACATTTATTGCAACAAACAAGGTGGAGTTGTTGGAAGAATACTATCGGAAATGGAGAGATTGCATCTTTCAGTCCGTGACATGAATATAACGTCATTTTCTCGTACTAGTCTTGACATATCCGTTGTAGCTGAGGTACGTCCATATATAACTCCCGTGCTAAATTTTGAATTAGTTGTTGTGCTCCGTCCAATATTAGTTATTTATATTTCCCCTTAAGAAATCATAAATTTTGAATAATTTATCCTCATCTCTCTTAAATAATTGTACACTCTATTAATATTGTTTACTTTCAAGAATAATTAAACATTAAGAGCAAATTGGAAAAAAATAATTAAATTTATCTTGATTTTCTAAATGACAAGTATTTTGGGTCAAA
The DNA here is from genome assembly GCA_002018475.1 of Nicotiana obtusifolia. Taxonomy (NCBI): domain Eukaryota; kingdom Viridiplantae; phylum Streptophyta; class Magnoliopsida; order Solanales; family Solanaceae; genus Nicotiana; species Nicotiana obtusifolia. The sequence goes on along the minus strand of MCJB01034854.1, from coordinate 198,716 downwards.
TGACAGCTAAAATGGGATGGACTTGGTAGTATATTAAAAGTAAACTCCTTTTGGAATTTATGGGCTTGAAATTTACTAGTATGACTTTTCTGAACCTAATATTTTCCAGATATAATAATAATAATAATAATAATAATAATAATAATAATAATAATAATAATAATAATAATAAAGTTCACCACAGTAATTCAAAAGGATTCAATTATCCCTTGTTGCCACGACACAATAATTCAAAACGTTGGTAGGTCAACCTCACAAATTTGATCTGCGTCAAATGATTCTGATGTATACTTATTGAAAAGGACCGTTTAAATGCCAAAAGAAACTTGACAGTAACTATTTTATGTGTCTTTTATTTTTGAAAATCAGGCATTTATGTTGAATCAATCTATTTTGCGTTCCTTACAGATGGAGAATGGATTCGATGTAAATGTTGAAGACATCTTAAAGGCCCTTCAAAGCAAACTTTCAGGGGAAGTCCATTGTTTGCGTCTATGATCATTTCCCTTCTGATCTTCTACAGCCTTCGACTTTATGTATTTTGTTCATCTCTTTGGAAGAAAAAACCCATGCTTATTTTACGTAACTACATGAACACCATGTTTAATTACCAATATTTACCAATGTAATGAAATGCTGTATATCAAAAAAAAAAAAAAAAAAAAAAAAAAAACTTTAGACAAGTCGTTCAAAACTCCGTAAGTAAAACAGCTTCCTAGAACATGTAAAACTTTCTATTTACTTGTAAGATTTTCTACTTTTCAAATTAAAGGAATAAAGGACTTCTTTTACGTGTATTAAGTATTTCACAAGTACAAAAATATTAGTGATAATAAAGTTTATGAGAATCAGGGATCATAGAGGTTTTTTTTTCCGGGTAGATAAAACGTTATTACTACCAAGTAAGCACTGTAAAGCTCAAATAAAAGAAAAATAAGCAAAAATGGAACTGGGCAACAAGCCCCAATTACAGAGAAATCATCACAAGAGTAGCTACTAAACTTGTAGCCGACATCAACACCATATATAGGGCCCTTACCAAGCTAATCTAAGGATAAAAATTAAGTTGTTCTAGTCTACTAATCAGTCGAGCCTTCATAGCACCTCTGCAGAATATGTCTTGTACAATTTGCCTTGTAACCTGTTCCTCTTGCCTTTGCTTGTTTTGGAATATTCTCATGTTCTGTTCTTGCCAGAGAAAATACACACTTCCAGTAATTGCCATTTGAAGCACCTCTAGCCCTGCACTCCGATTAGCTTCTGTCCATGCCATTTCATGTTGCCAACTCATAACCCTCTTTGTTAAGCCTTGCAAAGAGCAATATTCTATTCCAAGTAGGGTTATCACAACTGAAGAACAAATGATCAATAGAATTAGCAGAGTTACAGAGAGGACATATCAATGTATCTGTCACACCCTATCTCTAGTGCTTAGTCTTCCATCAGCTACCACGTTGAGTATGAAAATCTATTTTGGTGCACCATAATGTTACTAATCAGCCTTATCCATGGAACTTCTTGATAGCGATCTCTCAGTTTCTGGTATATAGCTCTTAACGGAAAAAGATCTCATCTGTTACAACTCAGCCTGATTTATTCCAGCTTGCTCTAAGTACTTATGTTGTATACCACACCTTTTCCCATGCCACTTTAGGATAGCACACCTTTTCCCATGCCAACACTCTCTTGGTAATCTCTCCACCACCTGTCCATAGAAAGTTCCTGTAGATGGATTCTATCCTGTTGATCACCTTCTTTGGCAGAATAAAAATCTGGGACAAATAAATTTGGATAGCAAATAAGACACTTTTAGTCAATTGTACCCTCCCTGAATAGGATAAGTACTTAGAGGTCCATGATGTATTTCTTCCCAACATCCTTTCAAGCAGAGGCTGCTACTGGATAATGGATAATTTCTTTGAGCTCAAAAGGACTCCCAAGTATTTAATTGGTAGCTCTCCTAATTTATCGTATCCAAACAAAGATCTATAATCTCCTGTTCCACCTCCGAGCTCCCCCCTCAAAAGTAAATAGAACTCTTGTCCCTAATTGCAATTAAACAAAAGATACTTGAGAATTAAATAAGTAGTCATAATGCTGTAGTTTCACAAAGATCAAGTTACCTCCACAAAATAGAAGGAGATCATCAGCAAATTCCAGTTTCACTACTTATATTATAGCTTTGCACATTTGGGATGGTAGTTAAAATCAGGATTTAGTTGCAAAATTTTCAAGAGCCTGCTAAAGTACTCCTTAACCAGAACAAATAAGAAAGGACAAAGGATCTCCTTGTCTAAAACTCTTCTTGGCAAGGAAAGGCCTATCTGCCTTACCATAGAGATACAATAGGATACAGTGCTATTGAAAACTATATGTTGTTGGAAATGAAACTCAATCTCTAAGATTAGGGCATGAGAGTAGTCGAGAACATATGTTGAGGAGAAGGGGAAAAAAAAGAAATCTGTTATTGACTTCTGATGTACAAATGTCTATATATACCAGATATTAAACTAGCAAACTACACTTAATGACATAACAAGCTTCTAACAACTTTACCAACTGTATACACTTACATATACCATAATACCCTAATATTTGAATCACACTTTTAAGTAACTTCCTCTTCAACACCCCAGTAGCTAGGTGCTATAAACACATCAAGAGCTCCTAGCTTAGAATTTAAATACTTATGTTGTACTCTGTTTAGACTCTTTGTCAAGATGTCTGCCAACTGATGTCTTGTTGCTATATATTCAGTTCTAACTGAATCTTGCGGAATCATTTCCCTCACAAAATGGCAATCAATTTGTTCTTACGTGGAATATTCGATTTGCTGCTATCTGCAAGGCAGATGTCCTATCACTAGAGATGTTAACTAGTAGTTCAACCTATATACTAATGTCTTTAATCATTCCCGACACCCACGTTACCTATGCTATTATTGAAGCTAAGCTTCTATAATCTGATTTTACAGAACTCCTGGAAACTGTGCTTTGTTTTTATTTCCATGACAACAAGGAAATCAAATATCATAACTAGATACACTCTTACTGATTTTCTAGTGAGAGGGCATGTTGCCTTGTCTACTTCACAGTAGGCTGTGACTATGTTCTTGTTGGTGCTTGACAGTAAAATTATTGACCATGTTGTTTCTTCACATACCTTTCTACTCTGAGTGCATCATCCATGTGTGATCTCTTGGGATTTTGTAAGAATTGACTTAGTGTTTGAAAAATAAATGCAACGTCTGATCTTGTAACTTTTAGATACAAGAGCTTTCCTATCAACCTTAGTAACTCCTTGAGTCTACTAAGAGTTCATCTGCCTCTTTATATTAAAGTTCCCACAGCCTCATCAAACTCGTTAGTTGTGAGCTTCAGATTTGTTTCTAGAGGTGTAGATGTTGGTTTAGCTGCTCCTAGTTCCAGCTTTGAAATCAACTTTCTGGTAGGGTGTATAAGAATAATACCGAATAAGGTGTATCAGTAATGCAGGGATTAGAAATGCATGGGTTAGTAATGCAAGCATTAGTTATGAAGAGATTAATTCTTATTCACCGTTTAATGTGGTGTATTAAAAATTAAAATACATTGCATAATTTTTTTTAAAATTAGTTGTTTACAAAAATGCCATCCATATGCTTTAGCTTTAAGGGACTTTAAAAATAATTTTGTCTTTAACCATGCTAATGCATGCATTAATAACCTTGGTATTGCTAATATTAGTTGTACGTATATTGAAAAAGTACACCAAATAAGGGATTACTAATACCAAAAATTAATGCATGCATTATTTTCTCTAATACATATCTTTATTTGAACGTAGCATATTCAATACCAAGGAAGTATTTTATCTCTTCCAGATATTTCATCTTGAGTGCTTGTTGAAGTGTAAACTTTGTGTCTTCAATCAGATTAATTGTGAGCTAGTGATTAATAAACCACCAACGTAGACAAGAATTACAATGATACCTCCTTCACTTCTCTCAACAAACAGTTAGTGATCATATTAACTTTGTCTGAACCCAAACTTCTGTTAACTTAGCGTTTCAACGTCTAGGTCTTGCTTTGTCACGATCCAAAATTCAACTAGTCGTGATGGCACCTAATCCAATCCGCTAGGTAAGCCAAATAGCAACAATTCGATTCAAAAAGATTTAACTGAAAAAATACATGATGAAAATAACTGGACTTTATATACCAAAAATCTCAAGGACTGGTAGTACAAATCACGAGCTTCTAAGATTTAGAGTTTACAAAGCTGGTATGAAATAAATACATCATATAACGATCCGACCGGTCGTTTTGAGTGTTGTAGCCCTATTCCCCTATTAACTGCTTATTTCATGCTTAATTGTTGATATGTGACTTACCGTGATAGCTGGTTAGGATCCGGGGATGTTTCGGAAGGAGTTGAGACACTTGGTCTCAAGGTTGGAAGCTTAAGTTGTAAAGGTTGACCGGATGTGGACTTATGTGTAAACGACTTCGGAATGGGGTTTTGATGGTTCCGATAGCTTCGTTGGGAGATTTCGGACTTAGGAGTGTGTCTGGATAGTGATTTGGAGGTTCGTAGTTTAATTAGGCTTGAAATGGAGAAAGTTGAAAAATTAAAAGCTTTGAAAATTTAGAAGTTTGACTGAGAGTTGACTTTGTGGTCCCCGGGCTCGGATTAGGGTTCCGGGAGTTGGAGCAGGTAAGTTGTATCATTTATGACTTGTGTGCAAAATTTGAGGTCAATTGGACTTGATTTGATAGGTTTCAGCATCGATTGTAGAATTTGAAATTTCTTAGTTTCCGTTATGTTTGAATTGAGGTACGATTTGTGTTTTTGATGTTGTTTGATGTGATTTGAAGCCTCGACTAAGTTAGTGCTGTGATTTAGGACTTGTTGGCATATTTGGTTGAGGTCCCGGAGGCCTCGGGTGAGTTTCAGATTGTTAACCGGATCAAATTTTGGTCTTGAAAGACTGCTGAAGATTTCTGGTGTTCAAGTTTCTTTTTTTTTTTTTTTTGGTTAATAGAGTTTTCATTACTTAGAAAACAAAATACAAAACGGAGGGGGACATGGACCTTACCTCCCAAAAGAAAGTACATGTACTTATGATCATCTTAAAGTGCTGACTATAAGTACCTAAATAGTAGTAAGAGGTTAGACCTATGGTAGTGCGACGATTGCCCATTTTGTAGTAGATAATCGTATGTACAAGTTTTCTTAGGTCAGCTATACAAAAAAGTACATATGTTCCTATTCTGACTAAATGGATGTGAGATTTGATCTCCCCTATGTACCTCTGACAGATGTCAATGCTGTCAGGAATTTGCAAAAAGATATCAAAAGAGCGCGAGTTATCTTCAGTTTTGCTTTGACTCCTGAAAGAGTGAAAGCCAAGCTGAAGATATTTATCTTTGTGTTTCTTGTATCTGCACTGTTGTGTTTGTGAAACTGTTGGCTGTACTTGTTTATGGTTGCTAGTGACTAAGCTGCTACTGGTATGTGATGTCTGGTAGATCTGATTCTCTGTGATGATGTTGCTGGTGTTGATGATATATTGGTGTGAGTGCATTGCCTGCTGTTGGTGTGTCCTTCCATACTTGTTTCTTTCTTTGACTTCTTTCAATGTTGCTTCCTGTTCTGTGAGTGCATTTGATGAATTATGTGGTGCTGTCTGGTCCTCTTCAAGGCTGATATTGTTCCTGTTGATTCTGTGCTGTGCTGTGAATTGAGTTGGTTAATGTGTGTTGCTTTGAGTGGTCTGATCTTGTTGATTGCTTTTGATGTTCAGATCTGTTCTGGTGATTGAGTTTGTTGATGATGCTGATTTTCTTTGCTTGTTGTGTTTGTTGCCTCCTGTGTGTTGTTGTTGATCCTCCTTTTTTCTTGTGCTTTCCTTAGGTTTGAGTGTCTTTGCTGATTGTGGTATTGTTTACTGAGTCTGCTGCTTCTGTCCTGCCTTGTGTGTTGCTGAATTGGGATATTGCTGTTTGCTGTGTGCTGCTTTTGTTGTCTGACTTTTATGTGAGATTGTCTGTAGCTTGTTTCCTTTACTGATACAATGTGATTGTGTGCAATTGTGCTCCCAATGATGTGTGCTGGCTGGTAAGTTCCATGATGATTGATAGAAATGCAAGAGATTGAGTACTGAGAGTACTAATACCACACCTTGCATTTGTGTCAATAATCTGGACCTTATCCAGCCATTTACATTGTTGAAAGTACTGTTGTATTCAGAATGAGGATACTGCTGTTGGTGTTTGTGTGTTTTTGAGTGCTGCTTTTGAAGGGTGAGGTTAAGACTGCTGAATTTCTGCTTTGAACATCTGTGTTGGTCTGTTTTGACAGTGTTTCGATGTCTTCTGAAATCAGCCTTGATGTTATTCTGCTGCTGCTGTGTTCTTTGGTTGTATTTGATGTGCCGGGTAATTTCGGCACATTTTGATACTACTTGCTTAGAGTTTAACTTGTTTTATATGCAAATTCTACCGATACTTATGTAATTTTAGTGTATTTGCAGAACATCGAGTGTAAGGACCCAAAAGCATGGAAAAGAGCTAAAAAGGCCAACTAAAGACAAGAAAAGACTTAAACAACATCGCAGATGTGAGTATGCGATCGCAAACAGCGAATGCAGACCGCATAGCTCACAAGCAAATCGCAAACAAGGATAGAACTCTGGGCACTCCTTCATGTCGAGAATGCGGTCGCATATGCGACCGCAAAACAAGAATGCGAATCGCAAATTTGCATTGTGAAATCGCAAATGCAAGCAGGGTTTCTGGGTGAAAATCAGGGTGAAGAATGCGATCGCATTTCGCGATCGCATAATCGATATGCAAACTGCAATTACAGTATGCGACGAAGGCAAATCCTGGGGTTAGAAATGCGACGGAGGAAGAACATTTGCGAACTACATTTCTGTTTTGCGACAGAAATGCGGTCCGCATTATTACACTAGGGGCAAATTAGTCCGGATTTTGCCTCGGGTTTTGGGCCTTTATAAATAAGTTTAATAGGGTTTTGTGAGGGACATCTTGTCAGAATTGAGAGTACAAAGTACGGGCAATTAACTAGTTTGAGTTCTTGGAAGCTTTTGGGATCAATTACCTTCTATATTATAAGATGATGACAATGACAATTATAATTTAAACGCTAAGGTTGTGAACCTTAGATGGGTATAATTTTATTGAGATTTTGATATTGAATATGATTTCAACGGATGATTGATATTTATTTACTTCTTATTCTTCAAAAAATTGTTAATGGTTGCAAACATTAACGAACGCCAATTAATTCTAACTTTGCTTGGGAAAGTGGGATAGAATTTGGTAGAAGTAAATAACAAAGGCTCAAGGCTTTAAACCTTGTTTAATAAAATCGCTTAGGAATAAGTGGGTTTTAATTTGGCATTAATTGATTTTTCTTAATCACAACTCTTTTGTATTTGGAAAAATCATAAAGAGGATATATTATCCAACTATTGGAAAATATTGGGTAGTAAATTAGGCATCAATTGCATATCAAGAAAGTTTTCCGTTGGAAATATTCAATATTAATATCAAGAGCATTATACTACATTAAAGAGGACACAACCTTGGTTTCTTTAATTCATATTATTTGCATTCACAATATTACAATCAGTTCTCGTTTATCCTCACGTTCAATATTCCTTTTTATTATAATTACTTGATAGAATTACGACTTAGTCGAGTATTACACTAATTAGATAAACGTTTCACACCTATTCCCTGTGGGATTCGACCCCAACCTTGTTGGGTTATTATATTTGACACCGACCTCTTACACTATTCTTAAGGTGTAATTTGAGCGTATCAAATTTTGGCGCCGTTGCCGGGGAATACGGTTCTGAAATTACTAATTAGTGTATACTTTACTTTACGTCTAATTCTACTCTATTACACATTGTTTGTTGTGTTTGGTGTAGACAGGGAGATATGTCAGACCATGAAGATGATGTGGAGATACAGGAGGAAGGAAACCCTTTTGCAGACATTGAGGAGTATATTGAGGATACAAACGCTATTTTACCTCCTGCTATCGGTGCCGCTACTTTCAAGGTAGAACATGGATTAATTCTGATGTTGAAAGCGGAGGGATTTTTCAGAAATTCCACGGATGATGATCCAACACAGCACCTCAAAAATTTCATGGGTGTTTGTGCGATGCATAAGCAGAATCATGTCTCCGACGATGCTCTGAGGTTGAGATGTTTTAAGTATTCCCTAGCTGGGGATGCAAGGAAATGGCTTCAGAATCTTCCTCCAAATTCTATACGTTCATGGCCTGAACTTGTCCGAGCTTTCTTATCAAAATGGTTTCCACAAAGCAAGAAATCCGAGCTCAGGGACAAGATTTTCTTCTTTAAGCAACTACCTGGCGAACAGTTACATGAAGCGTGGGATCGCTTCAAATTATACTTGGTGAGGTCTCCAAACCATGGTTTTCAAGATTCCATCTTGTTGGAAAATTTTTACATGAGTTTGGATCCTATGAACCAATCAATAGCGAAGAATGCAGCTGCTGGATCTTTTATGGACAAAACCTTTGCTAGGGTGACTCAGATCTTAGATAAAATGGTAAAACACAACCAAGCTTGGCACTCTGAAGATTCTACAGGCGGAATTGCAATTGGCTCTCCTTCGATGAACAATTTGATCAAGGAAAATCAAGAACGAGACCAAGTGATTGCAGAACTTGCCACAAATGTTAATGTATTAACAAAGCTTTTCACGGAGAATCAGAAGAAGAAAGTGAATGTGGTTGAGAATGTGCAGCCGTTACAAAATGATGATTATGAAGAGGCAAATTATGTTAATAATTCTCAAGGAGGATACCACAGGCAGCAGTACCAAGGTCAAGGCTCTCAAAATCAATGGAGACCAAACCCGCAAGGGCAAGGTCACATCAATGGCGAAACGACCAAGCTGGCTCTAATCAAGGAAACTGGAACAGCAATAACAATTTTTCCAATCGAAGTTCCAACCCTTATGTTCCTCCAAAGGGTCAGTATTCGAATCAGGGATCCTCTAGTGAGTCTAAATTGGAGAGCATGCTTGAAAGGATACTACAAAATCAAGAAAAGTCTGATAATTCCATGAAGAACATGACTGAGTTGGTTTGCTCTCACACTGCGGCGATTCAAAAGCTGGAATTGCAAATGAGAGATCTTTCTCATGAGCAATATCCACAGCAGAAGGGAACACTCCCTAGTGATACGATTGCAAATCCAAAGGGAAGTGGGAGTGGCCCAACTTCCCATATCATGGCCATCACTACTAGGAGTGGTAAGATACTGCAAGGAAAGAATGAACAAGCAGTTGATGTGGAAGAACTTGAAAAGGGAGTCGAAGTTGAAGAACCCAATGCTGCTGAAGTAAAGAAAACTCCAGAGGTTGTGCAAAACTGAGATGAGACCCGAGAAGGGATGAAGGAAAAGGCAGATGAAACATCAAACATTCTTCCGCCGATTCCTAGACTCCCTCCTCCTTTCCCCCAGAGACTTGCGAGAAGAGTTGATGACAGCAAGTTCGACAAGTTCTATGATATTCTCAAGCAGTTATTTGTAAATATACCATTCTTGGAGGCTTTTCAAGAAATGCCCGATTTTGCCAAGTATCTAAAGGATTTGATCACGAAGAAGAGAACCACCAAGAATGAGGTGGTGAATATGACTCACCAGGTTAGTTATATCATTGCTACAAATCCAATTCAGAAGAAAGAGGACCCAGGAGCATTTACTATTCCATGCACTGTTGGAGTGGGCGACCTTGCAAAAGCACTCTGTGACAATGGGGCAAGCATAAATCTAGTGCCGCTTGCCATTTACAAACAAGCGGGATTAGGAATGCCAAGGCCGACGAGCATGAGGTTGCAGATGGCTGACCGTTCAATCAAGAGACCAGTTGGTATTGTAGATGATGTGATTGTGAAAGTTGGGAAATTTCATATACCAGCTGATTTTGTAATTCTTGACTGTGCTGTGGACAAGGAAATCCCTATTATATTGGGGAGACCATTCTTAGCTACTGGAAGAGCCCTTATGAATTCAGAGCGTAATGAAATTAAATTCCGAGTGAATGATGTGCCGGGTAATTTCGGCACATTTACATATTAATTGCTTAGAGTTCAATTCTACGACCGCAGAACAGCTATGCGAGTCGCAGAATTCGCAAGAGGATAGCAAAGGCAGACAGAACTTCAAGCCAAAATTCAAGTTGAGAATGCGGTCGCAAATGCGACCGCAGAACAGGAATGCTAACCGCATTATCGTCGCAGACACGAACAAAGTCTAAGGTGAAAAATAGAGTGAAGACTGCGATCGCATTCTGCGATCGCAGAGTCAATCTGCGGACTGCATTTTCAGATGCGATGAGAGGGAAACTGACTGGTAGGATCAGCGATAAAAAGTGAAGTTTCTACGAACCGCATTCCTGCTCTGCGACAGGAATGCGATCGCACACGTGCAACTGGGTCAAACTTAACTGCTGCTCGCCTCGGATTTTGGGCTTCTATAAATAGCTTTTCTAGGGTTGTGTGAAGGGAGACTTGTCAGAATTCAAAGTGCAAAGTACTGCTTTTGGTTATTTTCGAATTTAGAGAGATTTTTGGGTGATAAAAAGAGAGAATTCGATATTGTTGTAAGATGAATTCAATTATTCTTATCTGTTCTTCAGTTTTTAACATGTGTAGCTAAATTCTAATGCTAAGGTTGTGGACCCTAGATGGGTGGAATGTTATTGAAAGGTTGATATTGATTTCGATTGCGAAAGAAGCTTGATATTTATTTATCTCTTGATCTTAAGTTAATCATTAGTGTTTGCAAACATTAACGAGTGCCAATTTATGCTATCGTATCTTGGAAAAGTGAGATAGAGTTTGGTAGAGATAAATGACAATAATTCAAGGCTTTAACCCTTGTTTAACGAAATTACTTAGGAATAAGTAGACTTTAATTTGGCGAATAATTGGGTGTTCTTAATTTTGACTCTTTAGTATTCGGGAGAATCATAAGAGGATACGTTTTCTAAGTGTTGGGAAACATTGGATAACACGTTAATAAGAACCGATTGCATATCAAGAACGGAAGTCAATATCCATATCAATACATTCTACTACATTAGGGGGAACACAACCTTAGTATCTCACCTTCATATATTTACTTTCAAATTATTTTCGAGCTGTAGCTGCAACTCTTAGTTTACTTTTCTTTACGTACTCAACATTAATTTACTCTATTTGGTTACTTGATCGAATTACGACTAAGTACAGTATTGCATTAATCGGATAATTGTTTCACGCCTATTCCCTGTGGGATTCGACCCCAACCTCGTTGGGTTACTATATTTGACATCGATCGCTTACACTATTGTAAAGGTGTAATTTGAGCGGATCAAATTTTGGCGCCGTTGCCGGGGAATACGATTTTGAAATTTTTAATTAGTGTGAACTGTACTATAAGTCTAATTCCACTTGATTGCACGTTGTTTGTTTTGGTGGTTGTAGGAAGAAAAATATGGCGGGCCCTATAGATGATGTGGACGTGGAGCAGGAAGAGAATCCGTTTGCCGACATCGAAGAATACATTGAAGATACTAATGCTATAGTACTTCCAGCTATTGGTGCTGCTATGTTCAAAGTAGAACATGGGTTGATTTTGATGCTGAAAGCTGAAGGATACTTCAGAAATTCTACTGATGACGATCCGACGCAGCACCTCAGGAACTTTTTGGGTGTTTGTGCGACGCACAAACATCTCTGACGATGCATTAAGGCTCAGATGCTTTAAGTATTCGTTGGCTGGAGATGCGAGGAGATGGCTTCAAAACCTTCCTCCAAATTCCATCCGTTCATGGCCCGAGCTGGTTCGGGAATTCTTGTCAAAGTGGTTTCCACAGAGCAAGAAATCGGAACTTCGGGACAAGATATTTTTCTTCAAACAACTACCGGGTGAACAGCTGCACGAAGCGTGGGAGAGGTTCAAATTGTATTTGTTGAGGTCGCCAAACCACGATTTTCCAGAGTCCATTTTGCTGGAAAAGTTCTACATGGGTTTGGACCCTATGAACCAATCGATAGCGAAGAATGCTGCTGCGGGTTCGTTCATGGATAAGACCTTTGCTAAAGTCACGCAGATTTTGGATAAGATGGCCAAACATAATCAAGATTGGCATTCTGAGGATACTACGGGTGGCATTACAATTGGATCTCCTTCGATGAATAACTTAATCAAGGAAAACCAAGAACGAGACCAAGTAATTGCTGAACTTGCAACTAATGTGAATGTCTTGACAAAGTTGTTCACAGAAAATCAGAAGAAAAAAATCAATGTAGTGGAGACTATGCAACCAATGCAAGGTGAAGAATATGAAGAGGCGAATTTTGTCAATAATACTCATGGAGGTTATCAGAGGCAACCTTACCAGGGCCAAGCAACACAAAATAATTGGAGACCAAACCCGCAAGCGCAAGGTCCCCAACAATGGCGGAATGATCAAACTGGCCCTAGTCAGGGAAATTGGAACAACAACAATCATTTTCCTAATCGAAGTTCCAACCCCTATGTTCCTCCGAAAGGGCACTATCAGAATCAGGGATCCTCAAGTGAATCCAAATTGGAGAGTATGCTCGAGAGGATATTACAGAACCAAGAAAAGTCAGACACGTCTATGAAAAACATGACTGAGTTGGTTGGCTCCCACACAGCAGCTATACAAAAGTTGGAATTGCAAATGAGGGACCTATCTCGTGAGCAATATCCACAACAAAAAGGAACACTTCCTAGCGACACGATTGCAAATCCTAAAGGAAGTGGAAGTGGCCCAACTGCTCATATCATGGCTGTCACAACTAGGAGTGGTAAGATATTACAGGGCAGAGATGATGCTGAAGAGTTTCAGAAAAAGGCTGAAGTTGAAAGAGATAATGTTGCTGAGGTAGGTGAAAATCCAGAAATTGTAGTGAACACCGATTATATTCAGGAAAGAGTAAAGGATAAGGCAGAAGAAACACGAATCGTTCTTCCGCCAATTCCCTCCACCTTTTCCTCAGAGACTTATAAGGAGAATTGATGACAGCAAATTTGAGAAGTTTTACGACATTCTCAAGCAGCTTTCAGTTAATATACCTTTCTTGGAGGCTTTCCAAGAAATGCCTGGGTTTGCCAAATATCTGAAGGAGTTGATTACAAAAAGGAGAACCATCAGGAATGAGGTGGTAAATGTTACTCACAGAGTCAGTTCTATCATAGCCACCAGCCGAATTCAGAAGAAGGAGGATCCAGGAGCTTTCACTATCCCGTGTACTATTGGAGCGCGAGATTTTGCAAAAGCATTATGTGATAATGGGGCCAGTATAAATCTTATGCCATTAGCCATCTATAAACAAGCAGGGTTAGGAATGCCGAGACCAACGAGTATGAGGTTGCAGATGGCTGACCGATCCATCAAGAGACCAGTGGGCATTGCGGATGATGTAATTGTGAAAGTTGGAAAGTTTAATATTCCTGCTGATTTTGTGATCCTCGACTGTGCTGTAGACAAGGAAATCCCCATTATACTGGGAAGACCTTTCTTAGCAACTGGACGAGCTCTTATGGACTCGGAGCGCAATGAAATTAAGTTCCGGGTAAATAATGAAGAAGTTACATTTCAAACCAGCAAAGGGATGAAGATGCCAACGGAGTATGAGAATATTTCGCTAATTGGTATTATTGATGAAGTTGATGAAGCCATTGGGATGAAGATGGAAGAACAATGTTTTGGTGAGGCACTAGCAGCCATATTGGTGAACTTTGATGGACATGACTTGAATGGGTTCATGGAGTCGGTGAATGCATTAGAAGGTCGTGGTTCCTATTCTTATACTCCACCAAAGCTGTCCTTAGATTTGGAGAATCGAGCCACACCTCCAGCAAAGCCTTCATTATTGAACCACCTAAATTAGAGCTCAAGCCACTTCCGTCGCATTTGAGGTATAAATTTCTTGGCTTGAATAACACTTTACCAGTAATTGTGTCTTCGTTGTTGAATGATGTGCAGGTAGAACAGTTGCTACAAGTGCTGAAGGAACACAGACAGGCAATTGGATGGACGATCGCGGACATCCGGGGTATTCCTGCAGGAATTTGTGAGCACAAGATTCAACTGGAAAATGGTACAAAACCAAGTGTGGAGCACCAGAGAAGGCTAAATCCAGCAATGCAAGAAGTGGTGAAGAAAGAGGTAATAAAATGGCTAGATGCAGGAGTTGTTTACCCGATTGCCGATAGCTCGTGGGTGAGTCCAGTACAGTGTGTGCCAAAGAAAGGAGGTATGACCGTGGTCAAGAATGAAAAAAATGAGCTGATTCCAACACGAACCGTAACTGGATGGCGAGTATGCATGGACTACAGGAAGCTCAACAGTGCCACGTGCAAGGATCACTTCCCTATGCCTTTTATTGATCAAATGCTTGATCGGCTAGCTGGAAAGTCCTTTTACTGCTTCCTTGACGGATACTCCGGGTACAATCAGATAAATATTGCTCTGGAAGATCAGGAGAAGACAACGTTCACCTGCCCGTATGGGACATTTGCCTTCAGTCAAATGCCCTTCGGCTTATGCAATGCTCCAGCTACATTCCAGCGGTACATGATGTCGATTTTTTCGGATATGGTGGAAGATTTCCTCGAAGTCTTTATGGATGATTTCTCGGTAGTCGGGGAAACATTTGAGCAATGCTTGAAAAATCTCAAGACAGTGTTGAAACGACGCGAAGAAACAAACCTTGTATTAAACTGGGAAAAATGCCACTTTATGGTGGACGAAGGTATTGTTTTGGGGCACAAAATCTCCAGACATGGTATTGAGGTGGATAAAACAAAGATTGAAATAATCTCCAAGCTCCCTCCTCCCACATCAGTGAAAGGTGTCTGTAGCTTTTTGGGGCATGCGGGATTCTACAGAAGGTTCATAAAAGATTTCTCAAAGATTGCACACCCAACGTGTAAACTCTTCGAGAAAAATACCAAGTTTGTCTTTGATGAAAAATGCCTCGCTGCTTTTGAAGAGATGAAAACGAAGCTCACCACAGCTCCTATCATAGTCACACCGGATTGGTCATTACCTTTTGAGCTTATGTGTGACGCTAGCGGTGTAGCTATTGGAGTGATGCTGGGGCCGAGGCACAACAAAATTCTTCACCCAGTGTATTATGCTAGTAAGACGCTTAATGGAGCACAAATGAACTACACGGTAACGGAGCAGGAACTGTTAGCGATTGTATATGCATTTGAGAAGTTCCGTGCATATCTATTGGGCTCCAAAGTGATTGTGTATACAGATCATGCTGCTCTCCGCTATTTAATGGCAAAGAAGGATGCTAAACCTCGACTAATCCGATGGGTGTTACTGCTACAAGAGTTTGACTTTGAAGTCATGGATCGTAAGCGAACACAAAACCAAGTGGCAGATCACTTGTCTAGATTGGAGGAAGCAGGAAGTCAAAAAGAAGAGCTGGAGATAAACGATTCCTTTCCAGATGAGCATATACTGAGGATATCAAATTCAGTTGCACCATGGTATGCTGACATCGCTAATTACATCGTTAGCGATTGTATTCCGGAAGGGTTGGAATCGTACCAAAGGAAGAAGTTCTTGAGGGATTCTCGAAATTATTATTGGGAAGAACCATTCCTACTCCGTGTCTGTGCGGATAACATCATTCGACGGTGCGTACCCGAGGAAGAGATGCTACCAATCCTGAAAGCATGCCTTGACTCACCAGTTGAGGGTCATCATGGGGGCAACAGAACAGCTGCAAAGGTTTTGGAGTGTGGATACTACTGGCCAACCATTTATCAAGATGCTAATCAGTTGGTGAAGTCGTGCAACCAATGCCAACGACAGGGCCCAATTTCGAGAAGGCATGAGATGCCTATGAAATTTGTTATGGAAATCGAATTGTTCGATGTTAGGGGTATTGACTTCATGGGCCCTTTCATAAGCTCATGTGGGATGAAATACATCCTAGTGGCTGTGGATTATGTATCCAAGTGGGTAGAAGCCGTTGCCTTGCTAAACAACGAAGCTCGGAGTGTGACCGCGTTCCTAAAGAAAAATATTTTCACCAGGTTCGGCACTCCAAGAGCCATCATCAGTGACGGAGGATCACATTTTTGTAACAGAGTGTTCAAAGGGCTCCTTGATAAGTATGGGGTTAAGCATAAGGTTGCCACACCTTGTCATCCGCAATCGAGTGGCCAAGTTGAAGTCTCCAATAGAGAATTCAAGAGTATCCTTTCCAAGACTGTGAACGCAAATAGGACTGATTGGTCAAGAAAGCTGGATGATGCTCTTTGGGCATACCGTACAACCTACAAGACTCCTATTGGGACATCCCCATATCGGTTAGTCTTTGGGAAGGCGTGCCATCTACCGGTTGAACTTGAGCATAAGGCTATGTGGGCCTTAAAAAGACAAAACATGGATTGGGCGGAGGTCGGAGCTTTATGGCTTGCTCAGTTGAATGAAATGGAGGAATTCAGATTTCATGCTTATGAGAGTGCAGCAGTCTACAAAGAACGAATGAAGTTCGTCCATGATTCCAAAATTCTGAAGAGAGAGTTTAAGGAGGGAGACCTGGTGTTGCTGTTTAATTCGAGACTTAAACTATTTCCAGGGAAGCTGAAGTCCAAATGGTCGGGACCATTCAAAGTTGTAAATGTCTTCCCGTTTGGAGCTGTCGAATTGGCATCGGAGGATGGGCTCCGAACTTTTAAAGTTAATGGGCAGCGAATCAAACATTATCTGGGTGTAGGTGGAGAAAAACACGTGGTAGAGCAGCTGCCTCTACAAGATGATCAAGTCCCGCCTACGGAATGAGTACTGAGACATCCTAGCATCGTCGTGCCGCGACGTTAAATCAAGCGCTTCATGGGAGGCAACCCATGAGTGGTATCAGTCATTTTTCTTTTTGTGTTTGATTAAATTGCACTTTTCTTCTTTTTCGTTATATATTTATTTATAAGTGTACTTAGTTTTGTTTGAAGGGTTTCTAGATGCAGGAGTGTGATTAATGAACACAAGAATGAGCGAGAAGTTGTTGCAATTGCAGAAGAATGTCGAAGAGAAAAATGTAGCACATATGCGATCGCATTTCTTATATGCGAATCGCATTTGTGCCGCATTGTGCGGCAGAAAGTTGAGCAAGAATCGTCAGCAAAAATGCGACACAATTCAACAAATTTGCGATTCCCATTTGCGTTATGCGACCCGCATTCTCATCGCATTGTGAGGAAGAAAGTTGAGCAAGAATACTAAGCAAAAATGCGATGAAACTCGAAAATCTGCGGTTCCCATTTCAACCGCAGAGAGCCACAGAGAATTTAGCTAAAAGGTCAGGTTCAAATATGGTGGAGATTTTTATTCTGCGGTTCGCATTTCAACTATGCGAACCGCATTTCAATCGCAGACAGGTACAGAAATTTTTGCTCATGAATTAAGTGAAAACGCGATGGAGTGTACAAAAATGCAGCTCGCATTTCAATCTGCGAACCGCATTTCCATAGCAGACCTGTCAGGTATGTGTTCCCATTACTCTTCCAATTTTTCCCTTCATACTAAGGATATAAAAAAAAAAGAATAATACCACAAACAAATAAAATATCCGACGGAAACAGAGCAAAATTCTGACAACTTTCATCGGAATATTCCACATCAGGCAAAGAGTTCACATAGCATTAATCTAAGGGCACCCATCTATTTCAAGGTATGTACTCTTCATCTTCACCTTCAAGTTGTGGTTTTGAAACCCTAGGTGTGATTTTTTTTTTATGAAGAAGTTCAAAGTGTAGAAAACCCTAGGCGTGATTTTTTTAATGATTAGAAAACCAAACTATTGGGTTTGATTGATCAATGGGATGCCTATTCTTGGTTATGTGAAGAATTTTGCGGTCCATATATTCTAAATGTGGAACGCATTTAGGTCGCACTCCCTAACCCTAGTGGCCTGAGGAAGATGACAAACACGGTGAGTCTGTGATCGCAGATTGAGTCTGCGAACCGCAGACCCACCGCCAACACACCTAGAACATCTCACAAACTTGGATGGCAAATGCGGTGGTTATGCGATCGCAGATCTTGTTCTACGATGAGAATGGGATCGCATTTGTATGCAATGACTAGGCTTATGCACATAACCACTATGCGACGTGGTCTGCGATTCGCATAGTTGTTCTGCGATCGCAGATCACATTGCAGTTCCGACACTCTTTGGTTATCTATCCTGTTTTCACCTTTGCTCGAATTATGATAATGTCACTAACATGTGCTATTTATGCAGACATGGCTAAAAAACATCCCAAAAGCAAAAGGCCTTCCACCACTTCACCCTCCGAACCAACCAAGCGAGCAAAGAAAGATTCAACTAGACCGAACACCTCCCAGTCTGAAGAGGAGGATTGTTTTTCGGAAGTTGATCTAGTTGCGGAGGCACGGAGGAAGAAAGGAGATGACCTTCAGCTTCGCTTTGAAGTTGAAGGTTCGAGATCTTTATTCCGGGAAGCACTCGCCAAGCGGAGGATTCTACCGGAGAAAAAGTTAAGTCTGAATGGGCTCCCAGAACAATACCCTCACATCCTGGACATCATTAAAATGAGGAACTGGGAGTACTTCACCACGGACCCAAAGGAGTACAATGAATCAATGGTCCAGGAATTCTATGCATCGTATGGAGCATCACGATCACCATACCATAGACGCAATAGACTTTTCACCGGCACTGTCAATGTTCGGGGGAAGACTGTGTTCTGTGATAACAATCACATCAATGAATTATTCTTCCCTAACTGGGAAGCAGGCACAGTGGAGTACGATGCAATGTACTCCAACAGAGAACATGAGCGGGGATGGATAGCATCCACCATTGCAAAGGGGGTTCCAGCTTGGATCAATCCTGGAAAAAAAATTTACAAAGAGGACCTCACACGGGAAGCCAAATATTGGCTCAGATTCGTCACTTCTCATCTTGTACCCTCCAGAAATGAAACAGAAATCAGCATTGAGAAGGCACTTCTCATTGCATGCATAATGAAGGGGGTCAAGATCGATGTGGGGAGCCTCATATTCCAGGAAATTGTCATCAGAGCCACTCAGCGGGCTACATCACTCCGTTTCCCAAGTCTGATCACCACCCTTTGCCAAGAGGTGGATGTCCCATTCCTACCTCAACGAGACAGACTTGGGAGATCTACGAGAGATATTGACATCACTCGTATCAGCGATGCATCGGCCCCTGTAAGTACCCCAATAGAAGACATTGACTCGCAGAACCTCCTATATCCTCAGGATCCTGCATCTCCTACTGCTGCTGAAGTACCTGCACCATCAGCTACCACCGGCCCATCAACCTCACACATGCCAGCCATTTCAAGAATGGGTTTAATTGTTCAGCATACTAACTCTAAAATGGACCAGCTCTTGAAGTCATTACCCTCGCTGGTAAAACAAGCATTGACTCCGTTGCTACAACAACAATTGGAATTCGGAGAAAGGTTGTCAAAGCTTGAATCGAGGGTTGACAGCATTGAACAAGGTGGCATGAGGGGTCTACCTCAACTACAGGAGGATGTAAAATCATTAAAGACCGATATCCAGAAGATGCAAAATCTGGAGCTCCATACCTCATCCCTCCTCCCCAATGAGGGTAACCAGGGTGCCGGGCCGGCCAACTTGGGACTCGACTTCACGACACTCATGACGGACATCCCACCGTCAGCTGCTAAAGTGTCTCAGCCGCACGCCCCTACAATACCGGTGGAATCTATTGATGACGAGACCTCGGAAGGGTTGTCAGAATCTGAAGAGGACAACTCCGAGGAAGCCAGTGGAGAGCTTGATGCAGGTGCAACCCCTACTCCACAGGCAAAAGGAAAAGAAATTGTGCTGCCTACAGCAGAGGAGGAACAGGAGCAGGCACACATCGAAGTTGCCATTGAGCGCTCATTGATAGATAAGGCCGCCAGGAGACTTCCTTCGGTGGGAGATGGTAGTAGCAGCTCAGCGGCTCCCCCACTGGCTTCGGACCGGACTCACCCTCCTCCTCCAGCACCGACAGAGAGATAGGCTACTCTCTTCGCGCAATTGCGCCTCCAGGGAGCCCCTTGTCCTTTACATTTGTTTTATTATTGCATTGGAGACAATGCATGTGCTTAAGTTGGGGGTGGTAGCCTTACATTTCTATTTGGTTTGTATATGTTGATTGACTTGTGGGTGACATTTGTATATGCTTAAATAGTAATGTTTTATGCTTTGTGTGTATATGTTTTTGTAAGTAAATAGTTAGCAATAAATTCCCCTTGTTTTTTCTTTTGTCGGGTTCTTTTTCAAGGGTGTAATAGTAGAACCGGGCAGTTAAGTATAAAGTATATTGACCAGGATGGTATGTCTGTGGGCAAACAAGTATGTAATCATATGTGAAGTATAGGACCCTAGAACAAATCAATTAGGTGAATTTGAGGCTCGCCCAGTAACTCTAGTTCTACTTAGAATCGTGTATTTATACACGAGGAAAGCCTCAAGTTACTAAATGCGATCTCCAAAGCTTTAAACTATGTTAACCAAACAGTTGATGTGCCAGTGTGTGTGAGCTCATTATTTTGATTGTTCTTGTGTTCATTGCTGCCATCTAGAACTTGCCCGGTTGGTTCTTTGTTGCCTAGAATACGTACGCTAAGTTAGAGAAGTGATATTAGGCTTTCTTTGAGTAGTGATAAAACCTTTCTAGCCTCTTTCAGCCGACCTGTGCATAATGACTATCACTAGTACCCTATTTTGAGCCTTGTAGCCTTTTTATTGGCCTCCGCATTACAACCTGATCCCGTTCATCAAAGATGACTTCTTTTGAACCCATTCCTCCTTGAATATTGATAATATTGATAGAAGTTAAGTTAGGGGTGGGGATCAATAATAAAATGTGCAAGATCGTGAAATAAAATGGGGACTCCGTACCTCAAAAGCTCTTGTTAATCTATGGAAGCTTCGAGAGAAAAAAAAATAATATACCACAAGTTTGAAAGAAAAAGAAGAAAAGAAATATTCTATGTGAGTGGTATAAAGAAGCTGGAGAATCAAATGAAGAGGTACGCGAGTGGGATTTAATGTGGGACTGTAAAGCCATTGAGGCCAAAGGAACAAAAAGTTGAAAGAAGAAATAGTGTAATTAGTTTTCAAGGAGGAAGTAGCCACTATTATCTAAATTTACACCCTACCCTTCCTTAAACCGACATTACAAGCCTATAAAGTCCTTATGTGATCTCTAACCAAAGTGTTCTTATAACTAGGCGATGAATTAAAATAAGGGCAAGCCTATGGCATGGCAGGTGGTGGCACTTGAAATTCTATTCTGATTAAATACTGTGAGAGTGGGACTTTCTTTCTAGTGAGGGCACATACATTGCTAGGTTGATAGCTAGTTGAGCTGGAGTAAAAGCATAAGTAAATTCAGCTGAAAGTAGCATTTAGTTACTTTGTTGAGGCTCAAAGCTCACTAATTGATTGTTTGATTTGGAGCATTTTAATGATTCAAAGTGGGTATAGTGGAAAAATGGTTACACTTAAGATGTTAACAACAAACACCGTCCTTGGTCAGTATTGCTTCATATTTGATAGGTAGAGTCTAAGTTAGGATGGTGTCGTGTTAGTTGCTTGAGGACAAGCAAGAGCTTAAGTTGGGGGTGTTGATGTGTCGGGTAATTCTGGCACATTTACATATTATTTGCTTAGAGTTTTACTTGTGCTACTTGTTAATTATCATGATATTAATTAGTTGCAAGAAAAGAGTTCAAGAGTATAACAGGTTCAATTCTGCGACCGCAGAACAGCTATGCGAGTCGCAGAAATTGCAAGAAGATCGCAGAGGCAGACAGAAGTTCAAGCCAAATTTCAAGTGGAGAATGCGGTCGCAAATGCAACCGCAGAACAAGAATTCTAACCGCATTATCATCGCAGACACGAACAGAGTCTGAGGTGAGAAATAGAGTGGAAATTGCGATTGCATTCTGCGATCGCAGAGTCAATCTGCGGATCGCATTTTCAGATGCGATGAGAGGGAAACTGACTGGTAGGATCTGCGATGGAAAGTGATGTTTCTGCGAACTGCATTCCTGCTCTGTGACAGGTATGCGATCGCAGACGGGCAAATAGGTCAAACTTAACTGCTGCTCGCCTCGAATTTTGGGCCTCTATAAATAGCTTTTCTAGGGTTGTGTGAAGAGAGACTTGTCAGAATTCAAAGTGCAAAGTACTGCTTTTGGTTATTTTCCAATTTAGAGAGATTTTTGGGTGATCAAAAGAGAGAATTCGATATTGTTGTAAGATGAATTCAATTATTCCTATTTGTTCTTCAGTTTTTAACATGTGTAGCTAAATTCTAATTCGGTTGTGAACCCTAGATGTGTGGAATGTTATTGAAAGGTTGATATTGATTTCAATTTCGAAAGAAGCTTGATATTTATTTATCTCTTGTTCTTAAGTTAATCATTAGTGGTTGCAAACACTAACGAGTGCCAATTTACGCTATCATATCTTGGAAAAGTGAGATAGAGTTTGGTAGAGATAAATAACAATAATTCAAGGCTTTAACCCTTGTTTAACGAAATTACTTAGGAATAAGTAGATTTCAATTTGGCGAATAATTGGGTGTTCTTAATTTTGACTCTATAGTATTCGGGAGAATCATAAAAGGATACGTTGTCTAAGTGTTGGGAAACATTGGATAACACGTTAATAAGAACCGATTGCATATCAAGAACGGAAGTCAATATAAATATCAATGCATTCTACTACATTAGGGGGAACACAACCTTAGTATCTCAACTTCATATCTTTACTTTCAAATTATTTTCGAGCTGCAACTATTAGTTTACTTTTCTTTACATATTCAACATTAATTTACTCTATTTGGCTACTTGATCGAATTACGACTAAGTACAGTGTCGCATTAATCAGATAATTGTTTCACGCCTATTCCCTGTGGGATTCGACCCCAACCTCGTTGGGTTACTATATTTGACATCGATCGCTTACACTATCGTAAAGGTGTGATTTGCGTGGATCAAGCCTTCAACTAACAAGAAGCATAAGCAATAACTCTATCCTCCTGCATTAGTACACAACCGATCCGAATTCTTAAGGCATCACAATACACGGTATACGAACCTGAGGCTGATGGTAGAACCAATACTGGAGTTGTGGTTAAAGCTGTCTCGAGCTTTTGAAAGCTCTCCTCAAACTTGTCCGACCATACAAATGGAACACCCTTCTGGGTCAATTTGGTCAAGGGCGACGCAATGGATGAGAAACCCTGAACAAACGGGCGATAGTAGCCTGCCAACCCATGAAAGCTACGGATCTCTGTGACCGAGGACGGTCTACGCCAACTCTGGACCGCCTCTATCTTGTTTGGATCAACCTGTATACCCTCGCTGGACACCACGTGTCCCAAGAAAGCCACTGAATTGAGCCAAAACTCGCACTTAGAGAATTTTGCATAAAGCTTCTCCTCCCTCAATCTCTGTAATACAACTCGCAAATGTTCTGCGTGCTCTACCTGATTGCGCGAGTACACCAGAATATCATCAATGAATACCACCACGACCGAATCCAGATAAGGCCGAAATACATTGTTCATTAACTGCATGAACGCTGCTGGGGTATTGGTTAGCCCGAAAGACATAACAAGAAACTCATAGTGGCCATATCTAGTCTGGAAAGTAGTCTTAAGAATATCTGCATCCCTGATATTTAACTGGTGATATCCTGATCGGAGATCAATCTTAGAGAACACTCGTGCTCCCTGAAGTTGGTCAAATAAATCGTCGATGCGAGGCAAAGGATATTTTTTCTTGATTGTTACCTTGTTCAATTGCCTATAATCGATGCACATTCTCATCGTGTCATCTTTCTTTTTCACAAATAGAACCGGTGCACCCCAAGGTGACACACTAGGCCGAATGAACCCCTTATCTAGGAGTTCCTGAAGTTGCTCTTTCAACTCCTTCAACTCTGCTGGTGCCATACGATACGGTGGAATAGAGATGGGTTGAGTGCCCGGCACCAGGTCAATGCCAAAATCAATATCCCTGTCCGGTGGCATGCCCGGCAGGTCTGCAGGAAATACACCAGGAAAATCCCGCACAACTGGAACATAATCGATGCTTGGAGTCTCAGCTCCAACATCCCTCACAAACGCTAGGTATGCAAGGCAACCCTTCCAAACCATACGCTGGGCTTTCAAGTATGATATCACCCTACTAGGAATATAATCAGTCACGCCACGCCACTTGATCCGCGGCACATCCGGCATAGCCAAAGTAACTGTCTTAGCATGACAGTCTAAAATAGCACGACATGGAGATAGCCAATCCATGCCCAAAATAACATCAAAATCTACCATGCTTAGTAGCAATAGGCCTACTCGGGTCTCCAGACCCCCAATAGTTACTACACATGACCGATACACACGGTCCACAACAACAGTATCGCCCACCGGGGTAGACACATGAATAGGTAAAGCAAGAAAGTCCCGGGGCGTACCCAAATAATGAGCAAAATATGATGACACATATGCATAAGTGGAACCGGGATCAAATAGTACAGAGGCATCTTTGTGGCAGACTGAAACAATACATGTAATAACGGCATCTGAAGCATTGGCATCTGTCCAGCCTGGAATAGCATAGAATCGAGCCTGGCCACTGCCTGCTTGACCTCCCCCTCTGGAGCGGCCTCTAGCTGCCTTACCTCCACCCCTAACTGGATGGGCGGGTGATAAAGTAACTTGATCAGAAGTCAAAGGTTGACCCCTCTGTTGGAACGATCTAGCACAACGATGAGGACAATGCCTCCGTATGTGGCCCATCTCGCGACACTCATAATAGTTCACTGGTGCTCTAGTAGATGCAGTCGGCCTAGAAAGACCCTGGGCTGATGGAGCATGAGCTGAAAGGGCGCTGAGTGATGATTGGACCTGCTGTAACCCATAATAACCACGACCTGCCGATGCCCCACGATAATCTGGACGGGATGGCTGAGCAGGCATGATGGAACTACCTCTACCCTACTGAAACTGGCCCCTTGAAGGAGTGCCACTCTAACTTCCCGATCCTCGAGGCCTCTTAGCCTCCCTCTCCTCTCGCTCCTGACGGCGAACCGTCTCAATCTCGCGAGCTATATCTACCACTTCCTCGAAAGTAGCACCCAATACTCTCTCCCGGGTCATAAGAATACGGAGATTATAATTAAGGCCATCCACAAACCTCCTGATCCTTTCACGATCAGTTGGAACCATCCATACAGCATGTCGAGCCAACTCAGAAAATGTTAACTCATATTGGGACACAGTCATATCCCCCTGTAGCAGCCATTCGAACTGTCTACGCAGCTCCTCTCTGCGGGACTACGGCACATACTTCTCCAAGAAAAGAGCGGAGAACTACTGCCAAGTAAGGGGCGCTGCATCAACCGGCCTACGCCTCCCACCAATTAAAGGCAGCTCCCGTGAACTGAAATGTTGTCAATGCCACACCACTAAACTCAAGAATCCTGGTTGTCCGGAGCATTCGCTGACACTTATCAAGAAAACCCTAGGCATCCTCGCCCTCAGCACTACTGAATGACGGAGGCTGGAGTCTGCCAAACCTCTCAAAGCGACGCTGCTCATCATCTGGCATAACTGGTACTATGAATTCCTGATCTGGTGCAGCTGGCTGGGCTGGAGGTGCCCTCGGCATCTGAAGTCCCTGCACTACCTGCTCAGGTGTGTGGGCAACTGGAGTCTGATTGCCTCCGCCGGCCAGTGAAGTGGTTGCGGCTGCGGTGGCTGAAACCACCTAAGCCAGGCCAGTGCAAACAGATAATATCAGAGCCAAGGTCTCCTGAAGACCTGGAATAGCGATAGGCGTAGCTGGTGCCTGAACTGATGCTGCTGGAGCCTGTTCCTGAGCTGGGGCAGCTAGTGGATCATCAAGATGCTGCCCTCGCCACTCTGCCTCTACCACGACCACGATCGCGTCCACAGCCTCTGGTGGCCTAAGTGGGTGGTACTGGTGGTCATCCACCTCGTCCAGCATTTCGCGGCCTCACCATCTGTGAGAGAACAAGATAGTAGAAGTATTAGTACTCGGACCTACAAGTTCGCACGACAAGAATATGGAATTTTTTTTTCCTAAAAAGGTTCTGCAGCCTCTCGAAGACAAGTACAAACGTCTCCGTACCGATCTGCAAGACTCTACTAAACCCGCTCATGACTCGTGAGACCTATGTGACCCAGGCTCTGATAGCAAACTGTCACGACTCGAATCCCAAACCCGATCGTGATGGCGCCCCTCGTGAAGATAAGGCCAGCCAATTCAAAACATAACTCATTTTAAGTAATAAATGTAACAAGAGAACAATGCAACATAGTTTAATAGCAGTTAATTGTGGAAAACATAGTGAACCATCCCAATAACAGCCCAAAACTGGGGTGTCACGAAATCATGAGCAACTAATGAAAATCCTAATAATAAGATTACTATAACAATATCTTTGGCACAATTGTTTGAAGATAGTGGAAACAACAAGATAAAAGAGATACGGGGCTGCGGATGCCAATAACTACCTCGTAGTCTCTGAATCGCCGCCCTGACAGTAATAATCAATGTCTCGGAGCGGAATCGATAAAGCCTGAATCTACACACTGGGTGCAGGGAGTAATGTGAGCACTTCCAACTCAGTGAGTAATAATTATAAATAACAACTGAAGATAAGAAAACACATAAGGCATACATCAATCCATAATGAAATAATAAAACATGTAAATATCTCAAGTAAACAACATGAAGTGAAAGAAAACAGCATGACTAGACACGTCATGTCTCGTGACGGCGTGTCACCCGAACCCATGGGTACCCTGCGCTCACTGTGGGGGGTGCAGACTCCGGGAGGGGCTTCTTACGGCCCAAGCGCAATATCTCGTGACGGCGTGTCACCCGATCCCCTTATATCATATTCCGGGGCAGCTTGCCACCCGATCCATTCATATCAAATCCCGTGGCGGCGTGCCACCCAATCCATTTATGTAATTTAAAATGTCATTTAAATCTCAGAATTGAGTAAAAATGGCTGTTTTGTAAAACAATGTAAATCAACAGGACTGAGTTCAAGTAATACATCAACACAGTGAGGAAACAGTGGTAACTGCCCCTGAAGGGTTCAAATAATCGGCACGAAGCCCAAATATGGCAATCAGCCTAAATCATGATGACATCAAATAAGTTTCAATCAATTGCATGGTAAAATCATCAATCGGGATGGACCAAGTCACAATCCCCAGTAGTAAATGACCCCACGCTCATCATCGAGCGCGTGCCTCAACACAATATAGCACTACGATGTGCAAATCCGGGGTTTCAAACCCTCAGAACATCATTTAAGATCATTACTCACCTCAACCCGGCTAAATCCTTAGCCTGCGACGCCTTTGCCCTTTGAATTGGCCTCCACGTGCATCGAATCTATCCAAATTCAGAATAATTATGTCACAATATGTTGATGGAACAAAGCCCAAGCGAAAACAGTCAAAAATACTAAGAGATCCCGAAATTAGCAAAACCCGAGCCCCGGGCCCACTTCTCAAAATTCAGTAATTTCCATCCCAACGGGTTCCTTATCTGCCCACGAGTTCAACCATACAAAATTTATCGAATTCCAACATCGGATTGACCTCTAAGTCTTAAATCTAAACTTTAGGGTTTTCCGCAATTTTCCAACATAATTTACCAATTAAATGCTAAATACATTGATAAACTGAGGTAGTTCGTCCAAAATTGAGTTAGAAACACTTACCCCGATGTTTTCTCTTGAAAATCCTCCAAGAATCCCTTCAAGGTTAGTTGCAATCCAAGTTCTATAGCTCCAAGTATGTTTGAGATAACCAAAACTCCTCCCTTTAAGAATTTTTCCAAGAAAATCTCCTTTGGATATAGTTTTGAGGTTGATTTGCTGTGATTTTATGGTGTTTGGAGGTGTTTCTCTTCCTGGGTGACGAAAAATGGCTTTGGTATGGCGAATGGGCACTGATTTCTATTTATAAAGGGCCAAAAATTGAGACAAAAACACCCCTGTCCGGCCCTATATGTGATCGCATATCTGGTGCAGAACAGATATGCGGTCCGCATATTTGACGTGGCCATCGCAAAAGTGGCCCTAGCCTTCACTGCAATTTCAACATGAAGCATGGTTTTGCGGTCAGCATTTTAGGTTTGCAATCGCATTTCGACCGCATTTTAGGCGTTACGTTTTGTCCAGGCATCTGTCTTAGTTTGCGGTCTCGATGTCAGATATGCGCTCCGCATTCCTACCGCATTTCTGACCTGAACTTTGCCCAGGAACCTGGGTTTGCGATCTCATTGTGAGATATGCGGTCCGCACATTCTCGCGTCTGGTTTTTTTGCAACTTTCTTTTCCAACGATGAATTAGTCCGTTTAACCACCCGAAACTCACCCGAGGCCTCTGAAACCTTAACGAAACATGCCAACCTATCCCATAACACTATTCGAACGTGTTCCAACCTTTGGAACGTTCTAAACAACCTATCAACATCAATTCGCGTTGGATTCAAGCCTAATTCTACACCGAACCTCCAAAACCAATTCCGATCACACCCCTAAGTCGTAAATCATCTCCCGAAACTAATTAAATCGTCAGAATTCACATCCGAGCCCTCTAACTCATAAGTCAATATCCGATTGACTTTTCCAATTTAAACCTTTTTAAAAGAGACTAAGTGTCTCATTTCTTACCCAATCTACTCCGAGCGCAAACCATTCAATGGGATTACATAAAACACGGGTAACGAAGCATAATAAAGCAAAAATAGGGAAAACGGAGCTGTAACTCACGAGACGACTAGCTAGGTCGTTACAACACATCAGTTCTGAAGGATTTGAAGCAACCCTTGCTTTAACTCGAAATTATTAGCTGCAATTAGAGGTGGTCTCACACTTGATAATCCTTGGTTGTAGACCGGTCTAGCATAATCGCCAAGTGATCTCCCAGTCCGGGGAGCCATATTTCCAAACTGATCTGTAGCCAAGGATTGATTTTGAGCAATTCCATGACCCTTCTCTTCTTCATTGACAATTTGTGCATCTCTAAGAGCTGCTTCCTCAGAATGTGTGCAGCTTGTTCTCGTCGTTGGGCTGCCTCTCTTGAAGAAAAATCTGCATTATCATCTACTCCAGCAATAGTTTCTTTGGTTGAGGATTGCCCAACCTTCTCTACTCCGTCGATGTTGTTTTTCTATCTTTGGTTCGTATGGTAGCACTTCTTTCCCAGAAGATCGATTCATGCGCCACTCTTACCTTTAACCCGCACACAGTAAAAGAACACCAACCGTAAAAAGGAACTAATAATATAAATAAAAAGAGAAATTCCAGAATTAGCACTACTAACTTTTTCAAACACTATTGATTGTCAATCCCCGGCAATGGCGCCAAAATTTGACGAGCGCAAAACACCACTTTAAATTATGCTCGCTAATCAAATATATTATAATATAATATCGTGTCCACATGGATTGGAGTTAAACAGTATTAATGTAGTTTCTAGCTTGATTGCTATCCAAGATGATCCACAATTGATAATTATATGATTAATACTAATATTAACTAAGAATATAAAGCTATTGACTAACGACGATCGAAGTAATGAATAAAGAAAGAAAGATATCAATGTGAGAAGATAAGGTTTTGACAGGACAGGTGCAAGATAATTGTCAGGGATTTAACTCTAGATAATTCACTTTTAACGTTCAAGTGAGTCTGTCAAATTTACTTGATTATTAGTTCAAACGTTTAGTAGAAAATCCTCTCTCGATTAAGTCTCAACCTCACGAGATGATCCAATTTAAGCTCTGCGAAGGTATGCAAGAATGCGAAGTGGATTGGTCTTTAGGAGAACCTCTCTAGATTATCTTCCTAACTAGGTTTAACCAATGACTCAACTAGCCTCTTTTGATTACTAAGAAAAATTAATCAACTCAACTAACAATATAATATAGAGATATCACAAGTTATGCCTCCCTCGATTACATGAATAAGTGTATATAGATGCAATAATTAAATCATCCAAAAACGCTTCAATAGATAAAAACTAGAGTTATAATCCACAAATAAATATCACTACACCAACTCCATTAAATCCTAAAGGGTACTACTCCATAGACATGGAGTAACTCATCACATATATAAGTAAAAGATATGAAAACATAAATTCAATCCAAAATCGGGTCTTGAGTGAGGAAGGAATGATGAAATACTTGTGCTTTTTCTCCTCCAACTCTTCCTTTGCCTCCTTAGATCGAATATGTGTCCAAAGTCTAGAAAATAATGTTTTTCCATATATTTATACCAAGTAGGGTCGTGCCCAGACGAAACCACCTTCTCCTAGCTGAAATAGGATTTTCACTTTGTAAAAATTGCACAGGCGCGCCGCATGGGGTGATGCACCTTGCGGGGCATGGGGGGAGAATCCAGAGTACTCAACTTTTGTTAGATAGCAGAAAATAGGCAGCCACGCCGCCCCATGCGCCGTGGCTGTGGACTGTTCTCAGAGTACGGATTGTTTTCTTGCTTTTTGGTATCCAGATGTGGTTCTCGACCCCCGTATGCGATCCTGGCTTAATCCCTCAGGCTTTTACTCAGACTTCAAAGCTCCAAATAGCTTAAATTAGCTTCGTAATATCTACATCGCTCTGTAACATCTACATCAAATACACAATAAGTACAAAACACTAGCAATTAAAGCTCAAACACCCTTAAAGTGCATTAAATTAGAGTGCAATAAGAGACTGAAATACGAGATTCTAGCCTACCATTAGTGGGTAAATCATAAATCACCATGCTACTCCTTTGTAAATACTTCCGATGTGATTTTAGTTCTTAGGTACTCAAGAGTTGAAATTGTGTATTGCCTTTTTTGAAGAAGTATTTAAAAAAATACGGTGTATTACTCGTTTATGATTTTTAGCTTGTGTAGTGATTACAAGTCATTGTGCTCCATACTTGGAAAGGGATCTAATGTGTTTAAATCCTCCACTACTAATGAACTTAAAATTTGATTTCTGAAATATTCTATATTTGATGTTTTTTGATGATGATCATGGAAAGTCAAGAAATGAAAAAATGTGGAATATACAATACGGCCAGCGTGCAATGAATGAAGCATCATAAGTATGGGCAAGAGAGCCAAGGGAATAATGATGTTGTGAAGGTTGAAAGTACAAATAAAGCTATGTATAGTGTGAAAGGTTATGAGGTGAATATAAAATATATTTGTACTTTTGTTTCCCTTATGTGAAAAAAAAATTTTTTTGGTAGTATCATTAGTCACCGAGGATGGGTAGGTTGGAATAACCTAACCCTAAAACTACACGTGCCAATATAGGGTGCATTATGATTACTTCCCTTATTTGGGTGAGATTGTTGTGATAAGAATATTCCCCTTCATTGGGATGGGATGATTACTAGAAAAGGGTGATGTCGATCCACACGGCATTGTGGTGGGACGGCCTAGCCGGTTGGGTCATGATCGGATGTCATGCCGCACACATGGTGGTGATTGTGCTGGAAAATGAAATTGAAATTGTGATTGTGATTGTAATTATGGTTGATGTCTTCGGATGAGACGGCCTAGCCGATCGGGCTGTGATCGGACTTCTCGCTAAATACACGATGCTATATCTATATTGGTACTAATGATCTCCTAACCAAAAATGTATATTAAAATCCGTATTTTGAAAATTTTTATGTTTTAAACTTGGCATTTGGATATCGTTGATTGTTGCTTGCTGCTTCCATGGTTTTCCCTTTCTTATATCGGCGTTCTATTTCGAACGAGGACATCCAGCTTTACATACTATTACTATTCCACATGTATTAACGTAAGTTTTTCCTAGGGGCGCTGCATCTTTAATGGATGCAGGTGGTTCATTAGCGGGCAACTTTGGTCCTCGTTAGCGGTTACTCTCTATTCAGCAGGTTTTGGTGAGGCCTACTCTACTCCGGACCCAACGTCACTTGATGCTGTACTTTGTGTTTTGAGGTATAACCAGGGCCTTGTCGCCGACACTTCCATAATACTCTTCCATTGTACTTAAAGGCTCCGTAGAGATAGTGTGGGTTGTATTGTGGTGTTGGAAGAGTCAAACTAGATGTGTTGTACTTATATCACATGTCCCATTTCAAAATATAATTGTGTAATATATGTGGGAATTTTAAATGAAGCAAATATTGGTAATAGATTTGGCGGCGTTCCTGAAATATACTTAATTTAATTAATGATATATATATATATATATATATATCCTCTTTATTCATGGGTGAGTTGGGTAGAAGGTATTGTACATGCTTGCTTGACCGGGGTGTCTCGGTTAAGCGCCGGTCACGCTCCCCAAGGTCGGGGCATTACAGTAATATCAAACAATGCAGGAGAAACTAGTTTTGATTAATAAAGTTAAGATCTTTACAAAATTCTCCAAAAGTCATCAAAAGTCAACCCCGGGCCCGATCAGTCAAAAACCAAGTCGAAGGGTAGATCTCGACTACCCATAACCCCACGGGTCCATATATGTGTTTTGTTTTCAAATCTGAGTCCAATTCGACTCTCAAATCTCAAATTTTTATTTCTTAAAACATAGGCAAAATTCCCCAAAATTTATCTTCAATTCTCATATATTAGATGTTAAGTCTCATAAAAAATCATTTTATATAATCAAACATGGATCAAAATCACTAACACAATGGCTTAGAGTGAAAATCTCGTCTCAAAATCTCCTCGCACTGAGTCTAGTGCTCAAATTATGATAAATGAAGCTAAGTTCTGAAATCCAACCTTTGGATCAGCAGCGGATGTCGCAAATGCGGCTTGGGATTCGCAATTGTGACATAGGGATGACAAAAGCAAACCCTAACAGCCCACATAGATGTCGCAATTGCGACAAAGGCTTCGCAATTGTGATTGCAGCCTACTTCGCAAAAGAGACCAAGTGTTCATAATTGCGACCTACCCAAGATTGGCACCGACTTCGCAAATGTGATAAAGGGGTTGCATTTGTGACATCTGAAGCCCCTACCCTCTTTGCAATTGTGTGCTGGTGCTCTCAATTGAGATAACTGCATCACCAGCACACCAGCAACCCGCAACAAGTCCAAGCCAAGCCGAAACGCGTTCGAAACTCCCCCAGGCCACCAGGGCTCCACATAAAACATCCACACAAGTCTAAGCATACTACAAACTCGCTCGTGCAACCAAAACACTAAAATAACATCCAAAACCCTGTATCGGACACCAAAATACATGAAAATTTTAATAAAACTCAAGATTTGCCAAATTCACAACCAAGCGTCCGATACCTACCAAATTGACTCGGAATGACACCAAACTTTGAAGATAAGTTCCAATGACAAAATAGACCTATTCCAAGTCCAGAAACTAAAATCCAAACTCGATAGACATAAATTCAACCTACGGTCAAACTTAAGAAATTTCTGAATATTTATATTTCTAACTTTTGGAAAACAAGCCAAATCAACCTAGGAACCTCTGAATCTATTTCCGAGCATACGCCGAACTCCAAAATCACATTAAAAACCTTTTGGATCCATCAAAACACGCTTCCAGGGTCGTTTTCACAAAAGGGAAACTTCGAAATGAAAACCTCCCCGGAATGAAACCAATCATCCCCAAAAGCCATAAAACCACAAATACACATAGGGGAAGCTTCAAAAGAGAAAATGCGGCTCAAATTGTTACACCCTATATTTTCGTACGTAAAAGTGCATTGTAAGCAAACTAATGTAGGAGCAAAGGAGATCATATTTGAAATATATAAAGTAAGTTAATCATGTTACCTCGGAGGTTACAAATATTGAAGATCATGAACAACAAGTACAAGGAGGGTTGGAAGGTTCAGAAGCTAAGGGAATTGAAGAAAATAATATCTCGTCGAAAGTCGACAAGTTGGGAATGTTATAACATGTACTTTGTGGTGAGACTAGGGTGATGAACATGACAAAAAGGTTATGTTATGAGTTATGTTATTCATATGACAGTCGTGTGTTATGTTTTGAAGTCAAGCGAGCTGTGGAACAAAATTCGATGAAAGTCATCACAAGTTATGTTCATCAGTTTTACTGAAATTTGGGTCAAATGTAACAGCGATTTTCTCTGAGTAACAAGGTGCTCCACCCATCAAATTGAATATCTAGGAGTCTATTTTTTAACACATTAAACTGTTTGTCAATACGACATAGGAGTAGAGAGAGATATGCGTTTTGGCGAGACTGCGCAGGCTGCTAGGTGACAAGTAGGTGTGTCACCTAACTTGCTTAAATGAGAGCCCGAAAATGGGCCAGTGTGGATCATCCAAATAGACCTTTTGAAGGCCAATTTCCTTCATATAATACAATGATAATAGGGCACAATAACCAGACCTAAACCCCTGCAAACATCCTCCCAAAAATTACACACAAACCCTAATTGAATTTCTCTCCTTTTCAAGTTCTAGTTGGAGGTAAAACCTAGAGTTTGAAGAACCAAGGTAGGAGCTGAGTTATTAAACAAATAAGGTAAGTTTACTACTATCTTTTATCCTTTTTTTCTTCTGTACATGTATGGAGAGTATTTCACTAATTGTAAGAACTCACGGGATGGTGATAGGAAGCCGTGAGTTCGAGTTATTCACTTATAGCGGACGATTTTGTGGACTGTTTTATGTTTCTATTGTAGTGCGTGTTTTACTACTGTTTATGGAGTTTTGGAGGAGGAAGGGTGCGGATAAACACCAGATAAATGTAGGGTGGTGGGCTATTGTTCGTCGTAACATTTTCGGGCTATTTGACACTATTACGATGGTCATTTTGTGTATGGAGAGATTAGGGTATGTTGGGCTGTTTTGTAGTATTTTATGGTGTATATAAGGTTAAAATAATGTGTATATGTTGATATGTTCTGTTGTTGTGTTGTTAGTGTTATCTTGAATTTGGAGGAAATAAGGATTGTAGGAGAGATGCTGCTCGTTTTAATACAAAATAAGCTTGTCATTCGTTGTGCGATAGTTGTAGCCTTCTTAACTTAATGATAGTATTATTATCGTTATTGTAGATTAAGGTGGTAAGAGGCGAGTTCAATTTGGTGATTGGAAAGATTGTGATAATGTATGTTAAGGTTAAACCTTTCTTCATTTTTTCATGATCCCGTAACTACTTGTGTTTGATAACGAGGCATAAAGAGAAGTTCGTATTCCTGAATGTATGTACATTATCCTAGTCTCATAAGTTACAGTATTCTCCCTTATCGGGACTTTATATTCAGTTAAGTATTGTCTTCTTCCAGTCAAGAGGGCAGAGGATCTATATATTTTTATACAATATTACAGTATTTTCACCACCACCGAGCTATAATCGATGGGCAGGCCCCTATTGGGCAACCTCAGATCAGATGGTAAGTTATATACCGAGCCTACCATGACCGAGCGCCTATGAGCGAACCCAGAATGGCCGAGTGCCTATGAGCGAGCCCAGAATGGCCGAGCGTCTATGAGCTAGCCCAGAATGGCCGAGCGCCTATGAGCGAGCCTACTATGACCGAGCAGTTACATGTACCGAGCCTTATAGGGCCAGACATTTATTTTGCTTACTATATTGAGAGAGTTAAGTCAGAATCAGCAGGTAAGTATATCTCCAGATCATCTTTTACTCCCAGTTACTTTCAGTTATTTTATTATCGGTTTAGTTTCAGCTTTAAGTTATGTTATTGTCTTACATACTCGGTACATTATTTCGTACTAACGTCCCTTTTCTAGGGATGCTCCATTTCATCCGTGCAGGTTCAGATAGACACGCGGGTAGGCCTCCTCAGTAGGTGTTGCCCGAGTCAGCTTGATCGGTAAGCTCCACGTCCTTCAGAGTTGCCAGGACTGAGGTTTTGTGT
Source organism: Nicotiana obtusifolia (assembly GCA_002018475.1). Classification (NCBI taxonomy): domain Eukaryota; kingdom Viridiplantae; phylum Streptophyta; class Magnoliopsida; order Solanales; family Solanaceae; genus Nicotiana; species Nicotiana obtusifolia. The sequence goes on along the minus strand of MCJB01034854.1, from coordinate 162,692 downwards.
ACATATTGTGTATATACTTATATATGTTACGGGCAAGTCGGGGCCCTGTTCCGATCACCGTACATCCATCGGTAGAGGCTTGTAGATATATCATATCAGTTAGTGCAGCATGTTGGGCTTGTACGCTTTGCATGTATTTTTGTTGGTTTGTCAGCTGTAGCAGTTATGAAGGCCTTATCGGCCCAGCTTTATATTGATGTTTAGTCAAACCTAGTTTCCGTTCTGTTTTATATTTTGCTTCGCAAATTGTCTTGCAATGTGGCCCCATGGCTAAAGTATGACATTGTATGTTCAGAGTCCCTCAGTCGTAAGTTGGTACAAAAGGTTAAGTGAGGCACCGAGTGCGGGTCTCGCGCCCAGGTTCGGGGCGTGACACAAATACACAAAATAACCGATCCGGTCGTTACATTCTCCCCCTCTTAAATAAACGTTCATCCTTGAACAGGTATAGTGACATACCTAAAATGCCAAAAAGATAAGGATAATGTCTCTACATATCATGCTCGGTCTCCCAAGTCGCCTCCTCGATCAGTTGACCACTCTATTGAACCTTCACCGTCACAATGCTCTTCGATCTCAACTTTTGGACCTGCCTGTCCAAAATAGCCACCGACTCCTCAACATTGGTCAAATCCATGTCCAATTGCACTGAGCAAAAATCTAACACATAAGACGGTTCACCATAACACTTCCGGAGCATGAGAACATAGAACACCGGGTGAACACCCGATAAGCTAGGTGGCAATGCAAGTCTGTAAATCACCTCACCCACTCTCTCAAGAATCTCAAAAGGAATAATAAACCAAGGGCTCAACTTGCCCTTCTTTCCGAACCTCAATACATCCTTCATGGGCGAACTCTTAGTAGATCCCTCTCACTCACCATGAATGCCACCTAACGAGTCCTCCGATCAGCATAACTCTTCTGCTTGGACTGCACTGTACGAAATCGATCTTGAATCAACTTGACATTCTCCGAGGCATCTCAAACTAAATCAGTGCCTATCAACCTAGCCTCTCTAGGTTCACACCAACCATCCATTGAGAACGACTTTGCTTCCCATATAAGGCCTCGTACAGAACCATGTGGATACTCGACTGAAGCTGTTGTTGTATGCAGGTTTTTACGAGCGGTAGAATCTGATCATATGGACCTCTGAAATTAATATCACAAGCATATAGCATGTCCTCTATGATCTGAATAGTGCACTCGAACTGTTCGTCCGTCTAGGGATGAAATGCCATATTCAGCTCGACCCGTGTGCCTAACTCATGCTGCACGACTCTCCCAAAATGCGATGTGAATTGCATTCCTCGATCAAAAATAATAGAAACCGACACACCATGAAGGCAAACAGTTTCACGAAGATAAATCCGAGCCAGCTGTTCTGAAGAGCAAGTAGTGATGACTGGAATGAAGTGTGCAAACTTGGTTAGCATGTTTATAATGACCCTCACTGCATCAAAGTTCTTCAAGGTCCGTCGGAGTCCAACTACAAAATCCATAGTGATACGCTTCCACTACCACTACGTAATATCAAGCCTCTAAAGAAAACCACCCAGTCTCAGATGCTCGTACTTCACCCACTCACAATTCAAACATCGAGCCACGTACTCCATACTATCTTTCTTCATTCTTCTCCACCAGTAGTGTTGTTTTAAATCATGGTGCATCTTTGCGGTGCCCAAATTAATGGAATACCGCAAACTGTGGGACTCCTCAAGAAACAACTCACGCAACCCATCCACATTCGGTACACAAATCCGATCCTACATCCTCAATACCCCATCATCACCAATAGTCACCTCTTTAGCATTAACGTGCTACACCGTTTCCTTTAGGACAAGCAAGTGGAGAACATGATACGGATGAGCCTTGATGCACTCATACAAAGAAGATCGTGAAACCACACAAGAAAGAACCCGGCTAGGCTCCGAAACATCCAACCTCACAAAATTGTTGGCAAAAGCCTGAACATTCAAAGCTAATAGTCTCACCCTAACTGGATGAAAAGAAAGACTACTCGTGCACTCACCCTTCCTACCCAAAGCATTGACCTCCACATTGGCTTTCCCGGAAGGATAAAGAATGGTGATATCATAGTCCTCTAGTAGCTCCAACAACCTCTGTTGCCTCAATTTCAGATCCTTTTGCTTGAATAAGTGCTGTAGACTCATGTGTTTCATGAACACCTTACATGACACGCCATAGAGATAGTTCCTCCAAATCTTAAGCACGTCAACAAAAGCTTCCAACTACAAATCGTGCATTGGGTAGTTCTTCCCATGTGGCTTCAACTGACGCGAAGAATAAGCAATCACTGTACCCTCCTGCATCAAAACACCCAATGCCAATCCATGAAGCATCATAATAAATTGTATAAGAACCCAACGTCGAAGGCAAAACAAGAACTAGAGCTATAGTCAAGGCAGCCTTGAGCTTCTGAATGCTCTCCTCACACTCGTCAGACCACCTGAATAGGGCACCCTTCTGGGTCAATCTAGTCAAAGAAGCTGCAATGGATGAAAAAACCTCCACGAAACGATGATAATACCCACCCAATCCTAGAAAACTCCAGATCTTAGTAGCGGTAGAAGGCCGGGGTCAACTCTAAACTGCCTCAATATTCTTCAGACCTAGCTTGAGCCCCTCACTAGACACCACGTGGCCAAAGAATGCACCGAGTCAAGCCAAAACTCGCACTTGGAAAATTTATCATATAGCTTCTTCTCCCTTAACGTCTGGAGCACGATCCTCAAGTGCTGCTCATGATCCTCCCGGCTACAAGAATACACCAATATGTTGTCAATGAATGCGATGATGAAGAAATTAAGATATTGCTGGAACACGCTGTTCATCAAGTACATAAAGGCTTCTGGGACACTGGTCAACCCAAAAGACATCACCAGAAACTCATTGTGACCATAACGGGTCCTAAAAGCCGTCTTTGTAATATCTGAAGTCCTAATCTTTAACTGATGGTACCTCGGTCTGAAGTCGATCTTCGAGAATACCTTAGCACCCTGTAGCTTATGAAACAAATAATCGATACACGATAGCAGGCACTTGTTCTTGACTGTAACCTTTTTCAGCTGCCTGTAGTCAATACACATCCTGATAGACCCATCTTTATTCTTCACAAATAGAACTGGAGCACCCTAAGGTGAGACACTTGGTCTGATGAAGTCTTTATCAAGCAACTTATGAAGTTGTTCCTCTATTTCCTTCAACTCTTCTAGTGCCATGCGATATGGTGGAATAGAGATGGGCTGAGTGCCCAATACAAAGTCAGTGCCAAAATCAAAAACCTATCCGGTGGCATGCTTGGTAGGTCTGCTGGAAACATATTTGGGAAATCTCTCACTACAGGAACTAGCTCAATAGTAGGAGTATCATCACTAACATCACTCACAAAGGCTAAATATGGCAAGCACCCCTTCTCAACCATCTGTCGTGCCTTTAGAAAAGACACCACCCTATTCGGAACATTACCCAATGTACGTCTCCACTCTAACCTCGGTAACCCTGGCATGACCAACATCACAGTCTTAGCGTGACAATCAAGAATAGCATGATATGGTGACAATCAATCACAAAATCAAATCAAAGTCTACCATATTGAGTAGTTGAAGGTCAAACCTGGTCTCAAAACTCCCGATAGTGACCACACACAACCGATAAATGCAGTCTACCTAAATAGAAATCCTAACAGGAGTAGACACATAAGCTAGAGTAATCAAAGAATCACAGGACATATCAAAATATGAAGCAAAATACGATGACACATACGAGTAAGTGGAACTCGGATTAAATAAAATGATGCATCCCTATGACATACCAGAACAATACTTATGATGATAACATCTAATGCAACAACCTCAATCCTCCCAGTAAAAGCATAACAACGGGTTTGGCCTCCCTCTCTAGGACGCTCTCTACCTGCCTGTCCTCCACTCCTAGCTGGCCATGCAGGTGGATTAGCAACTGGAGTAGCAACCATATCCTGTGTGCCCTGTGGAGGTCTATCCCCTCCTACTTCTAGCACAATCTCTCACCATATGCCTAGTATCACACACTTAAAACAACCTCTCTGCAGGCGTGGCTGTTGGAACCGAGTTTGACCCAGATGGCTAGAATAATCATTGTAGGCACCCGTGCAGGAGGTGCACTAGAAGATAATTTTCCAAAATGGGTGCTCTGAGGTCCCTGAATAAAAGCACTGCACGTGACCTGAACTGCAGATTGAATCGGTTGGCTGATCAAGCCTCTACCATGATGAGTTAATACTTCAAAGTGGGTACCACTAAACCCTCCAACTTCTCGAGGCCTCTTGGCCTCCCTATCCCCTCTATCCTGACCACATATACACTCTAACCTCCTAGAGGTCTCCACAACCTACTGGAATGGAGTATCTCTCTCCAGCTCCCGAGCCATCCCAAATCTGAGACCATACCTAAGTCCCTCAATGAACCTGTAGACTCTCTCTCTCTCTCTCTCTCTGATTGTAGAAACCAAATCAGGTGCATGGAGAGATAACTCACTAAATCTCATGGCATATTCAGATACCGTCATATTCCTCAGGCGCAACTGCTCAAACTCTATGCGCCACATAAAGTGACTATGAGGCCTGCGAATGAGAACAACAGGTATACATTAACGTCTCCATATCAATCTCGAAATCAACTCATTAATGACCGTCATGCTCAAAGGTACCTGGATCTGCACAAAAATGTGCAAAAGCAGAGTATGCGCACCCCATATTTGTACCCAGTAAATATCAAGACTAACCTCGGGGAAGTAGTGACGAGGTTCAGGTCTAGACACTCACTAGACATAAAACCTATGTAGAACTCAATATAAAACTAACAATGAAAAACATAAATAAATAATTACCAACAAGGAAATAGCATGGGATAACATCTCAATTAACCAAAACAAGTTAAACGCAAAGTGAAATAAATTAAGGAAACAATTATAAGTTCGAACCATCAAACATTCCAGCACAAGAATATCAACAAAAATCACCCCAAGGTACCACACCTCATAATCACAAATCACAAGTCACAAATAATCGTTACGTCGCCACCTAAGCTTCACCATTTAATATATTTTCCCGAAATAGCTTCACGCACATAAGCCCTCTTATCTCGCCGCGTGTGCTCACAATGTAGCATTTCCCCTTACTAACAACACGCACATAAACCCTCTTATCTTGATGCATGTGTATCAATATATATACCACCCTTATGTTGCCGCATGCAATCTCAATCACATCACAACAATCAACCGCACACCATATGCTCATATGCCACAACATCGCTCAAACATCAATATCAATGCAACAACTATAATAACCTACGACTTAACAACATTGTCTACAAGAATTTCAACAACAACGATGAAAGCGAATAACTCATCAATGAAATGTTTCCATAAAACAAAAACTTCAATTCAAGGCATATTAATACCATAAGAGTCTAATTCGGTCAATTACTGTGATGACCCAAATCGGAGAGCCGCGACGAGTATTCAGTGAATTACTCAACTGAGTACCATCATACTGTATCTTCCAAATCACACCGTCATGGGTAAATAGGCCAGAAGGGCCGTCATGAGATAACTATAACAAAACATAATTGAATACTAGACATAAGATGATCCAACATGAAATAGAAATTTATACAGGTGACATACAGGCCTACAAGACCGACATGATTATTTTTACACTCAAAACATAGGCCGGCAAGGCCATACAACTATGCATATACATTGACATATGTCTATAAGCCACTAAAAGTACATAAATGTCATAAAGGTTGGGACAGGGCCCTGCCATACCAATCTATACATGTCCAAAGCGTACTGACCAAATAGGCCACTCCAGAGCAATTGGAGTGCACCAACACCTTCCGCTGGGCTGATAGCCTACGAGGAGGACTGTCAACCTGTCTATTGGGACCTGCAGACGTGAATCATAGCGTCCCCAGGCAAAAGGGATATCGGTACAAATATACTGCCAAGTATGTAAGGAATGAAAAGTTGAATATAAAACACATGAAAGAAACGTGGTGTAATAGACTCAACCTGTAAGTCAGAATAGCTCTGTGAATCATAAAATATTTATAAGGTCATGCATGTGCATATGTATGTCATATCTTGCATAGGTATATGCATACATAACAAAATCATCAATGTATACTAATTGATCAGGTGTTGGTGCGTATATAGCGCCATAACCTTTCCCCATACCCCATATACACATAATATACGCGTATATAACTCCGTCTGGTCATGGTACAATGTACATGTATAAGTAAATGCAATGAGTAAGAAGTAAGTCAATAAGATCTCTCGGGATGTCATAATATCAATATGCCTTCAGTTAATGTCATGAAATAAACCTTATCAACATATGTATTTTTCTGAGACCCGTGAACAGATGATATAATAATAGGACATAGGGGGAATCAAGAACATAGGCAACACTTATACTTCTAAGAATAGAGCCATTTGTGAAAAATGCGTGTTTGCTCGTTTCGTTGTATCATATGGATCATGCCAAAAGGAAAGAATGGATAGCCTTAACATACCTTAACCTCGTTGAGTCCTTATTACCTTCCAAGCTACTCTTCAAAAAACTCAACTCAATCTACCATAGCATAAGGAGATCTAAAATCAGTGCTGAGTAAAGGCTAAATCCGTAACTTAAGCTATTAGCTCGTTGACGTAAATTTGACAGCATCTCCCCTATAACTACGGCCTCCTCCAATAACATATACCAACAACAACAACCAGATAAATTTAGAAACATATAAATATCAATAACATGACACCATATAACAACAAGTCACAACTACTTCACGACGAATAGCAAGATCCGATTGGAATCCATATACCCCAAATCACCCCTTGTAGATTTCTTACTTTAACTTAATTGTATCGCTAACATGATAATGAAGTCATTCATCAATAATTCCAGCCTTATATCATATATTTATAACAAAGGAAACAATCAACAACTCCAACTATCCTCAATTAGCAACTTTATTCACTAGTTCATGTGTAGTCCATCCATTTAACTTAATCAACATCAAGATAACATTACCCACATGCAAGAACACAATATAGATACCTCCTACATTAGCTTCAAGTCGAAATACAAGTGACATTTTGCTTAGAACAGCCCTCAATGGTAATACAACACCATAGAAGTGACTTAAGCTAATCTTCACTTGCAATCTCAAGTTTCATATCTTTCTTTCACCAATTCACTTGATAAACCTATAGACATGGATAAAAATAGAAACCATATCATAATAAAGTTGTTTTCCCCATTTTCCAGCCATAACAACATACATATATATATATTTAACCTTAAAGCAACCCAACAAAAGATAACAACATCTCTTCCCCGTTCAAGTGCTATCTTGTAATCTTTCACTCCAACACCACAACCAACATGTAATTAACCTTAAAAAGCATCCAAAATATGTTAAACATACCTTAGGCAGTAGATAAAATTCGAAACCTAAGCTTAAATTAGCTCACCATCATCCTTATTCACATCACAACACCAAAGAGGGGTTATTCTTCACCTTTGGCTAACTTTGATGTTGGATAATGATGTATTGTTTTGAAATTTGTTTGGAGCATTAGGATAACTGTTTCGGAGGGTTTGGAGAGTCTGAGGATGGAAGTAGGACGAAAAATAAGCAAAGCTCATCCCAAAAAGGAGATAAAAACAAGTAAAGGTCGGCCATCGACCAAGTAGATCCCATTGGGGCTTCCTACGCAGTCTAAAATAGGAATATCTCTCTAGACCGATGCTGCAATTATAAATGTTTTAATGCGTTAGAAACTAGACTTATAGTTCGTCAATTTGGTTTTTGGATCATCCGTTAATTCCAAGTATATTGGAGAAAAGCTCAGCAACATTTGACCTAATTTTCAGCACATTATGAATGTAACTTGTGATAACCTTTGCCAACTTTTGATCCACAACTCGCTTGACATAAAAAACGTAATACACGACTATCATACGACTAAAATAAATCATGACATAAACTCCTTATCTTGTTAAGAACCCTAGTATCACCCAAAAAGTATATGTTATAACATTCCCAACTTGTCTACATTCGATGAAACGTATTTTCTTCAATTTGTTTAGCTTCTAAGACTTTCAACCCTCTTGGTACTTGTTATCCATGATCTTAAAGTTTCGTAACCTCCAAGGTAACATGATTAACTTACTTTATGTACTTTCAAATATAATCTCATTTCTTAGCTTACATCAATTGACTTACGACGTACTCCCTTGTTTAAAAATATGGGGTGTAACATCATTACCCCCTTCAGAACATTCGTCCTCGAATGTTGACTGATGTGCATATCACTCTAATAACCAACAGCTCTTACGAATACATTAATATTGTCCTTTCCATCTAGGCAACTGTTATGTGAATAAATCCAAAGGTCAAGACACTCCCCCTTTAGGCCTCTTTTTCACACCATGACTTAATCGGAATTCTTCCAATCTCATAATTGTTGTTACCTTCTGTCATGCAGCCTGTACTATCCGACCTTGTATGTGCACCTAGGCGACTCATCTCTCCTTTTTCCTCCAGCTTTTAGCCAATCTTTAGGCCTCACTTTCTGAACATATACAAAACAATGACAAGCTGTCCCTTTGGGAATCTGTAGGTGTACCGCAGTTCTTCGCTTGGTACATTGTCGAACTTATGACTATTGCTATGTTTTGTTTCATAGCCTCGGTTATCTATCCTTATGGCTTTACTGCATATGGGTAGGTCATACTATACCATAAAACTTACTTTGATTTATTGTTACTGAGTTCTGCTACCCAACTCTACGTTACTCTCTCGCTAGTTATCATGTGTGTATAAATCTAAGCCCTTTAATGCTTCCTCATTATTGTTCATCTTAATAATGACGGCCTAATCCCATTTCATACTTTGTAACTTTTATCCATCCACTATTGATTCACCTTAATGTTGATCCGTCATCTACCATTGCTAACTTGAAAACTCTTATGTAACACAGTGTCACTAGGGCTCATGTCGCATCGGGAAACATTTTAAGTGACTTGCTTGATCCTCCTAGGGATGATACTATATTCAATAACCGTATTTCATAGCATTACAACATGATTCATCTTATGGGGAGTATTCTAATCATGTGCAATTCACAAAATCCCTTTTCTTGAAATCATTACTCAATCAAAGGAATAAATGTCATCCTCTTATTTATCGCAATTACACCATTATTCTACTACCATGTCATCCTTTCACCTCTCCTTTGTCTAGTCTTAGACTCCTCCAAGTTCATTAAGGCTATACTGAACTTTCTATAACTTTTTGTGGACTGTTTTGTAGTCCACTCGTGTTTGCCTATTGTGATGCTCATTCATGGAGTTTGGGAGGATACAGGGCATGGAGAAATGCCAGATGTGGTAGGGTAGTGGGATGGTCACTCGTCCCACTAAGTTGATAAAGTTCTTTTATGATATTAACTGAAGGTATATTGATGTTATGACATTCCGAGAGATCGTACTGACTTACTTCATTATGCATTCCATTCATTTATACATGTATATTGACCCATGACTAGATGGTGTTACATACGCTTATATTATATGTATATGGTGTGTAGGAAAAAGTTATGGCGTTATATACGCACTCCCACCTTGATGATTTCGCCCACAGAGGCCGAGATGATATGGTGAGATGTCCTTAGAGGCTTGATGATGTTATGCATGCATATACCTATGCATGGTATGACATTTATACAATATATGCATGACATTATAAATGTTTCATGATTCACATAGCTATTTAGACTTACAGGCTGAGTCCTTTATTCCATGATTCTTTCATGTCTTTTATATACTACTTTTCATTCCTTACATGCTCGGTACATTATTGGTGCTGATGTCCCTTTTGACTAGGGACACTGCGTTTCATGCCTGCAGGTCCCGATAGATAGGTTGATAGTCCTCCTAGCAGGCTATCAGCTCAACGGAAGGTGTTGGTGCACTCCACTTGCTTTAGAGTTGCCTATTTGGTCAGTATGATTTGGACATGTATTGATTGGTGTGGCGAGGCCCTGCCCCAACTTTTATGACGTTTATGTACCCTTAGAGGCTTGTAGATAGATGTCATGTATATGGATATTTGTATGGCCTTGTCAGTCTATGTTTTGAGTGTACAAATGATAATGACGGCCTTATAGGCCCGTATGTTACATGTATAACTTTCTATATTATGTTGGGTCATCCTATGTCTAGTATTCCCTTATGTTTTATTTCGGTTATCTCATGACGGCCCTTTTGGCCCATTTACTAGTGATGGTGTCATAAGAAAGATATGTTATGTTGGCACTCGGTTGAATAAGGCATTGAGTGCCCGTCGTGGCCCTCCCATTTGGGTCATGATAGTATATAATTCCATAACCTTTCCCCATACCCCATATACACATAATATACGTGTATATAACACCATCTGGTCATGGGACAATGTACATATATAAGTGAATGCAATGCATAAAAAGTAAGTCAATAAGATCTCTCAGCATGTCATAAGATCAATATGCCTTTAGCTAATATCATGAAATACATTTCTCAACATACATATTTTCTATATCCCGTGAACAGACGATATAATAATAGGACATATGGGGAATCAAGAACATAGGCAACCCTAGTACTTCTAAGAATAAAGTCATTTGCGAAAATTGCATGTTTGCTCGTTTCGTTGTATCATATGGATCATGCTAAAAGGGAAGAAGGGATAGCCTAACATACCTTAACCCCGTTGAGTCCTTGATTCCTTCCAATAAACTCTTAATACAACTCAACTCAATCTACCATAGCATAAGGAGATTCAAAATCAGTGTTGAGTAAAGGGGAAGTCCGTAACTTAAGTTATTAGCTTGTTGACATAAATTCGAAAGCATCTCCCCTGTAATAAGGACCTCCTCCAATAACATATACCAAGAACAACAACAAGAGAAATCCAGCAACAAGTAAATATCAATACATGACACTATATAACAACAAGAAGTCACAACTACTTCACGATGAGCGGCAAGCTCCAATTAGAATCAATATACCCAATATAACCCCTAATAGACTTTTTACTTTAACTTAACAGTATCTTTAACATGATAATGAAGTCATTCATCAATGACTCCAGCCTTATACCATATATTTATAACAAAGGAAACAATCCACGACTCTAACTATCTTCAATTAGCAACTTAATTCACTAGTTCATGTCTAGTCCATCCATTACTAAATCAAAACACCAAGATAACTTTAAGAACATGCAAGAGCACAATATACATACCTTCTACAGTAGCTTCAAGTCGAAAACCAAGTTACATTTAGCTTACCACAACCCTCAATGGCAATACAACACCATAGAAGTGACTTAAGCTAATATTCACTTCCAATCTCAATTTTCATATCTTTCTTTCACCAATTCACCTAATAAACATATATACATGAATAAAAACAGAAACCATATCATAATCAAGTTATTTGACCTATTTTCCAGCCATAATAACACACACACACACACACACACACATATATATATATATATATATATATATATATATATATTTAGCCTTAAAACAACCCAACAAAAGATAACAACATCTCTTCCCCTTTCAAGTTATATCTCATGATCTTTCACTCCAACACCACAACTAACATGTAATTAACCTTAAAAACCATCAAAAAGATGTTAATCATACCTTAGGCAGTAGATAAAATTCGAACCCGAAGCTTAACTTAGCTCACCATAATCCTTATTCACATAACAACACCATAGAGGGGTTATTCTTCACCTTTGGCTAACTTTGTTGTTGGATTATGATGTATTTTTTTTTTAAATTTGTTTTGAGCCTTGGGGGAATTGTATGGGAGGGTTTGGAGAGTGTGAGGATGGAAGTAGGACGAAGAATAAGAAAAGATCATCCCAATAACGAGATAAAAACAAGTAAAGGTCGGTCACCGACCAATTGAGTCCCTTAGGGGCTTCCTGCACAGTCTAGCGAAAATAGGAATATATCTCTACACCGATGTCGCATTGATGAATGGTTTAATGCGTTATAAACTAGACTCATATATAGTCAACTTGGTATGTGGATCACCACTTAATTCAAAGTATATTGGGAGAAAAGCTCATTTACATTTGATCTAATTTTCAGCACATTATGAATGTAACTTGTGATGACCTTTGCCAACTTTTGTTCCACAACTCGCTTGACTTCAAAAAGTAATACATGACTATCATACGGCTAAAATAACTCATGAAATAACATCCTTATATTGTTAATAACCCTTGTGTCACCCCAAAAATACATGTTATAACATTCCTAACTTGTCAACATTCGACGGAACTTATTTTCTTCAATTTGTTTGCGTCTAAGACTTTCAACCCTCTTGGTACTTGTTATCCATGATCTTAAAGATTTGTAACCTCTAAGGTAATATGATTAACTTACTTTATGTACTTTTAAATATATATCTAGTTTCTGAGCTTACATCAATTGAGTTACGACGTACTCCCACGCACGAAAATATGGGGTGTAACAATTACCACACATAAGCCCATGTACACACTCGTCACCTTATGGACACGGCTTTTTAACATATTACAATTAATTCAAATAAACAAAATCCTAAGGGGTAATTTCCCCTACATAATGTTAGGCAATATACTTACCTCAATTAGGCCAAATAAACACTCAAAAATAGCTTTCCCTTAAAAATACACCTCCGCACGGCTCAAATATAGCAAAAAATGACCTAGCAATATCAAACTATGCAAGAGAAACTAAATTAAAACTAGTAAAGTTAAGATCCTTAATATATTCCCAAATATCAACAAAGGTCAACCCCGGGCCCGCCTGGTAAAAAATGAGTCGAAGGGTAGATCTCGACTACCGATAACCCCACTGATCCACATATGTATTTTTTTTTACATCCGAGTCCAATACAACTCTCAAATCTCAAATTTTTATTTTTGAAAACATGGATAAAATTCGCCTACACTCTGCACTTACTTGTGCAGATCCAGGTGTGTGGACCAGTTATCAGTAATAGATTTACTTGTTGGACACAACTTCGAGAGGCAAGGTAGAGTTGCATCCTTGGACGCAGTTTTGATTTTTCTTTTTTTATGTACTGTTGTTTCGGTTCTGATAGTATTATTACTGTAAGGCCCCATAAAATTTAATCTAGAACCCGGGGTTTCGTGGCACGAGGTAGAGTAATGTGATTGAGGGTTGTCGCGGATGCTCTTAGCCAGAAATCTATGGGTAGTTTGGCTCACTTGGAGGCATATCAAAGGTCATTGGCCAAGGAGGTTCATCAGTTGGCTGGTTTGGGAGTTCGTCTTGCGGACTCTAGTAAAGGTAGGGTGATTGTGCAAAACAGGACTGAATCATCATGGAGGTCAAGGAGAAGTAATACGATGAACCATTGTTGGTACAATTGAAGGAGGGGATACATAAGCATAAGACTATGGCTTTTTCCTTGGCATGGACGATGGTACGCTAAGCTACCGAGGATGATTATGTGTTCCAAATGTCGATGGTCTCCAGGAAAGAATCATGACAGAGGCTCAAACATCTGGATATTTCATGCACCCGCGCTCTACAAAGATGTATCATGATGTTAAGGAATTCTACTGGTGGAATGATTTAAAGAGAAATGTGGCAGACTTTGTAACAAGATGTCCAAATTGCAGCAAGTGATGGCCGACCACCAAAGGCCTGATGGGTTGGGACAATACATCGAGATTCTAATGTGGAAGTGTGAAATGATAAATTTGGACTTTGGGGTAGGACTACCTCGCACTCCGTGCAAGGAAATAGTCAGGTTGCATGGCACCCCAGTTTCTATTATCTGATATCCAGGGGCACAGTTTACGACCAATTTTTAGAAGAAATTTTAGCAAGGTTTGTGTACTCAGGTGAATCTTAATACAACCTTACCGATGGGCAAGCATAACGGACTATTCAGACGCTAGAGGATATGTTATGTACTTGTGTTTTTTGACAAGAAGGGTAGCTGGGATGATCATTTGCCGCTCGTAGGATTTGCCTACAACAACAGTTATCATGCTAGCATTCAGATGGCCCCGTTCGAGGCTTTATATTGTAGGAGATGTAGATATCCTATTGGACGGTTTGAGATAGGGGAAGCAGAGTTGATAGGACCAGACCTCGTACATCAGGCTATAGAGAACGTTAAGATCCTTAGGGAGAAGTTGAAAAATGCTCAGAGTCGTCAGAAGTCCTATTCAGATGTTCGTCGTTGGGATTTGTAGTTCAAAGAAGACGATTGGGTATTCTTGATGGTTTCCCCTATGTTGGACCGTGCATAATCATTTAGAAGATTGGTCAGGTGGCATACAGGCTAAAACTACCTCCAAAAATGTCTTTAGTGCACTCGGTGTATCATGTATCCATATTGAAGAAGGTGGATAGAGATCTGTCACTTATTGTTCCGGTTGAGACTAAAGAGGTTAATGAAGAATTGACTTATGAAGAGATTCTAGTAGCCATTCTTGATAGGCAGGTTGGTAAGCTACGAAATAAAGAAATTGCCTCCGTGAAAGTGCTATGGCAAAACCAACAGGTCGAAGAGGCCACCTGGTAGGCCGAGAAAGAAATGAAGAATAAGTACCCTCATTTGTTTGAATAGCTATATATTTATGAAGTTGTTTTCTATGAATATGCTAAGAGTTTACCTTTAATGAATTATGTTTCACCAGTACAATTGCTGTTAAGGGTGTTCCTTTTTATATACTGCTCATGAAGCAATGATTGTCCATGTTTTCATGATATGTTGCGTCGTTGCTTTATGTATATATTACTATGTTTGGTTTCTGGGATTCTCTGATAGGTGGATAGGCCCAGTTATAGGGGAAACTCTTCTGAAATTTCTGGAGACTTAGGGAGTTAGTCAAATTTTGAAATACGGGTGTGTGAGTTAAGAATTGAATCACATGGGATGCTAATGGCGGATTTTGTTCCTCATTCGAGGACGAATGATCTTAACCGGAGGAGGATTTAAGGCCCCGTGAAATTTCACCTAGAACCCAAGGTTTCGTGGCTTCGAGGTAGAGTAATGTGATTGAGGGTTGTAGAAGGAATCCTGTTGCAGACTATAGCATTTATGCGGTCCCTATGCAACCGCATAACCACTTTGTAGGCCGCAGATTGGCTGTAGAGTGAAGTAGAACTTGAGCTAACTTTGTGGACCATTATACGGTCCATTATGTGGTTGCATAACCATTTCGCGGGCCGCACAATCCATTGTAGAACCAGCACATGAAAACTTCAGAAGGAGGTTTTTGCAGTCTGTTATGCAACCGCAGAACTGATCTGCGGACCGCAGATCTGTCCAACCTTGCCTATTTTATGGAGCTCTTCCTGCGGTCGTCTTTGCGGGCCGCATACCTGTTTTGCGGTCCGGCCCGCGACCGCAGACCCGGTTTCGAAGCATTTAAGTTTGGAAAATTTCACCTGATCCCATTTTTATAAAACAACTTGGGGTTTATATTTGCTGGTCCTAACTGTTATTTTAGAGAGAGGAAAGTGGTCTAGAGTGAGAGGGGGATTCATTAGCTAAGTGTTCATCAATCCTTGCTCAAGAAATGGGGAATTCACAACGAAAAACTCACTAGGTCTAAGATTCTACTCCCTAGCCCTCAATTTCGGGAGTTAATTCAAAATAGGTAATGCGAAAAGCAATTCTTGGGTATGAGAGCTGTTCATTATGCATGCCTGTACTATCAGGGTTTGTGGGAATATTGTTGAGCTCAATTGGGTAGACTTTGGGTAGTGGGATGAAGCAATCCACCATATGAGGACCTTGAAATCATAATGCCTCCTTAGTGTTTGATAAAATGCTCAAATGAGCTGGAACCATAAACCCCTTCCTGATTTGTTTTCAATTTTGTTATATTTCTAAATGGATCGAAGTGGCTAAGATTTCTGGAACATATTAGTAATTAAAGGAAGCTCAAGGCAAGGTATGTTGGCTAAACTTCTCTCTTAGAATTAAACCCCACGATGTCCTTATATGTCTCGAGTTGCTCCTTATAAATTGAATATTCCGAATAAGCCATGTGTCAAAAGATATATGTTCAATATGTATTCCAAATGCTCTTGTCATGTTATGTTACCATTTGAGAATGTGTTCAAAGTATGGTTTGCATATCCAAATGTTATAACTTCAAGTCGTGTTACGAATGAAAGCTTTTATGCCAAAATGTGTAAGAAATCTCAATGTGCTTAAGACTCTTATTTGCTCACATGTGTACTAAAAGTGTTGAGTAGAAATGCCTTGTTGTTGATGATCCGTGATGATGTTTGGAAGTGAAAGAGGTAAGCATGAAATGTGAAATACGGCCAACGTGCCAAGAATGAGATTTCATTTGGGGCTCTTTGTGCCAATGAAATTAAGAGGCGCGTAAAAGATGTTGAAATGAGTTGTAAATACTTATTAATGATAAACACTTTGGGAGTATCGTTAGTTACCAAGGAAGGGTAGGTTGAAATAAGCTAACCCCGAAACTAAATGTGCCGGTGTAGGAGTGAATTGTGATTATTCCCCTTATTTGAGATGAGACTGATGTGACGAGAATATTCCCCTTTATTCGGATGAGATGAGTGCTACAAAAAGGTGATGCCAATCCACACGGCATTGATCAGTGATAGCGTCACACCCTCTTCCCAGCTGAATTGGTGAGCCCACTTCATTTTGAGTCGTGTATCTTTTACTCCTTGTGTATTATGTTATGAGGAATGGCAGAGGCCTTGTTGCCGCACTATCATCATACTCTTTCATATCTATTAGAGGCTCCATAGACAAAGTGTGGGTCGTATGTTTAAAGTTGGGAAAGTCAAACTAATGATGTTGTAGTTGTACTACATGTTCCACTTCAAACTATGAAAGTGTATGTATTTTGGACTTAGGTGTATGTCCGAAATTTTATTACAAGGGTCGTATTTGGTGCATTTTTGCAAAATTTGGAAAGCTGAAGTTTTGGAAGGTTGAAAAGTTTGACACAGAGTTGTCTTTGTGTATATTGGGGTCAAATTTTGGTTATGAATGTTGGAATTGGTCCGTTGTGTAATTTATGACTTGTGTCCAAAATTTTAAGGTCAATCGGAGTTAGTTTGGTATGGTATGGTTTGATATTGGTATTTGAAGTTGGAAGTGAGTTAGTTCATTAGGCTTAAATCGATGTGTGATGCGCAGGTGCGGGCGAGGGATCGCATAAGCGGTCTTGCAGGTGCGGATTTGTGACCGCAGGTGTGCCATGTTAGGGGATTAATGAAATCTTGCACTTGCGATGGTTGAGCCCACAGGTGCGACTCTGAAGGGCACAAAAGCGAGACCGCTTGAGCAGTGTTTCAAATCAAAGGGTTTAGCTGTTCTTCTAATTTTTGGGATTTTGAAGTTTGGAATAGGGCAATTTTTGGAGAGGTTTCCTCCAACATTGAAGAGGTAAGTGACTTTTAATCACTTTTGTCCATAAATATTGAATACCCATTGACATTATATCTAATTTTCATGAATATAAGTTTGAATTTGGGGATTTCGGACTATGTTATTGGAGAGTGAAATTTGAGGATTTGAGGGTCGATTAATGATTGGAATTGGATATTTTGTATGGTTGGACTCGTTGTAGAATGGGTGTTCGAAATTTGGGAATTTTGTCAGGTTACGAGGTGTGAGCCTGAGGTTGACTTTTTCAGTTGACTTTTTGATTTGAGTAAGAGATCTTAGCTTTGTCTTTTGGAATCAATTCCTATTGTTTTATTGATAGTATTACATTATTTTGGCTAGATTCGAGTCTTCTAAAGTTTGATACGCGTGGGGAGGGGTTGTTAGCGGAGTGATTCGGTTTGTTTAAGGTAAGTATCTTATCTAAACTTAGTTGAGGCACGAGTTATCTGAATTATTCGTGATAGCTACGTGCTGTAGGTGAGCACATGTGTGGGGTTTGTACCCATGTGCTAACACCAGGGTATTTATCCATGCTCAGGTTGTGAGTAGGCTATTATATGCCTAGAATTGACTTTTAAGCTTTAAGCTATGATGTTTTCTTATATTGTAGCATTGTATTTAAGCTATGTTTAGGCTACATAGAGGTTTAATCCCTAAATGAACTTGACAAATGTTATTTCTGTGAGGAAATATTTGAATTGAGCTATGATAGCACACTTTGTATGTGCCTACACTTTCGCATGTCATTTATACCAGTCCAGGAGCATAAGATATATTATGCATCCATCACATACATGTATTCTTGTTTATTTTCTCCCATGTGATATGATTGGGCTGGATTCTTGTGACCACGCTGGGTGGATTGCGTTGTTACGCCTGAGACCACACCGAGCGCACTGTGTTGTATTTCTCATGACCACGCTAGACATACTATATTGTTAGGCCCGTGACCACATCAGGCAGATTGTACTGTTATGCCTGTAACCACGTCGGGCGGATTATGATATTGAGCCTGTATATACGCCGACTGGTAGCACGTTGAATTGGCCGTGCTTGCGTGTCGATATGAATCCAACCCCCAAGGGTCACCCTCTCATGTTTCACTCTTGATGGTGTACACATGGATACTGGGGAAAATTGATCATTGGTTTGGTGTGGATATGGGAAGGTTGAGTAAATCTTTCCGGTGTTTGTTTGGGTTTTGCATTTCATCTTAACTTGAAATTTTCGTGGTTAATTGCCTGATTTAACTGCATATCATCTCTATGTGTTCAACATTGACTGAGCCGAGTATTTGACTAACTGTATACATGCACACACAAACACTTCTTCCTGTGCTTTGTGAGTTGATTTCATTAGTGTTATGTACTTGTTAAAAATGATGAAACTGTACAGGTTATAGCTAGTATCATTCAATGTTCTTGCTTATTTTATCTCGACGAGGTTAGTTATGAAACATATTGAGTACATTGGGTCGGTTGTACTCATACTACACTATGCACTTAATTGTGCAAATCTAGGTGTGGGGACCAGCGATTAGCAATAGATTTACATGTTGGACGCAACTTTGAGAGGCGAGGTAGAGCTGTATCCTTTGCCGTAGTTTTGACTTGTCTTTTTTTTTTATGTACTGTTGTTTAAGTTGTGACGGTATTATTACTTAGTTCAGTCTTGCATTCCGTTGTAGAGCTCAGGCCTTGGTATTTATCAATTTCAGGGTGGGATTTACCTTGTATTAGCAGTGTTTTTATTATATCGAAGTTCAGACTATGTTATTTCCATAAAAGTATAGTGTTCTGGTTCTCTATTGTTATATTTTCGCCTTTCCTAGCTGGTGTATTAGGCTCCATCATGACGGGTTGGGATTTGGGTCTTAACAGATGATATCTTTCGCGAGGATATTCCTAAAGGTCTACCACCTTTGCGTGGCATTGAGCACCAAATTGACTTTGTGCCTAGAGAACAAATTCCATATAGGCCTGCTGATAGGAGTAATCCGGAAGAGACAAAAAAGCTTCAAAGGCAAGTTGAGGAGTTATGAGAAAGAGCATGAGTCCTTGCTATGTTCCTGTCATATTGGTACACAAAAAATTTTGAAACTTGGAGGATGTGCTTGGATTGTAGAGCTATCAACAAGGTAATGGTAAAGTATCGCCATCCTATCCCTCGTCTTGATCACATGTTGGATCAATTGCATGGATCCAAAATATTTTCTAAAAGTGGTTACTATCATATTCGAATGAATCCTGGGGATGAATGGAAAACTGCTTTTAAGATAAAATATTGGCTTTATGAGTTGTTAGTTATGCTTTTTGGCTTGAATAATGCACCCAACACTTTCATGAGATTGATGAATCATGTTTTAAGGATTTTCATGGAAGATTTGTGATGGTTTATTTTGATGACATCTTCATTTATTGTAAAAATCTAGATAAGAATGTGGAACACTTAAAACAAGTTTTTGAAGTTGTTAGAAAGAAGCAATTGTTTGTTAATCTTACGAAGTGTACAGTTTGTGTGGATCATGTGGTATTCTTGGGTTTTGTAGTCAGTTACAACGAAGTTGAAGTTGATTAAGAGAAAATTAGGACAATCAAAGACTGCCTAAGTTGGTCTTTAGAATATGTATTTAATAGGTTTTCTAATATACGTTGAAGTGCATTGGTTTATGTGTATGTTGACTACATTGGTCTTAGTTTGGGTAGTCTTCTATGCTTCTAGGGAATATAATTTCCATTTATTAAAGTCTTGACTAGCTCCTTCTTTACTACTATATAAAGGGGTGCTTACCTCTCATTGTAGGTTACAACATTGAAGTTTAATATAATTATTGTGAGTTCCTTTGAAACTTTCTGAACATTACTTTGAGGTTTATCTTGCAACCCTAACTAGTTCATAGCTTAAGGTAGTAAGGTAATTATCTTTCTTGTGATATCTCTGCTTTCTTTTGATATTCTTTGAAGGTGACTAGTTTCTTTTACTAGTTGTTTTCGTAAGCTATTCAAAGTACAAGTCAAGATTCGAATCTAGTTCTTTCTTAGTTTATCTATAGTGAAGGCAATTGGTTTCATAACCAATTTGTTGTCATTAGGATCTTGTCAAAGGCTAGATTTACATAATATCGGGGTTCTTGGGTCTTTCCTTGAATTTCCATATATCTAATTTATTTTTCTTGCTTTCTCAAGACAATTGCATTTCTTTTCTACTTCCGCATTTCTTCTACTTATTTCTTTAAGTTCTTGATCTCCCAACTTTTGTGTTATCAAACCCTTTGAGGGTTAGTAGAAAAAGCTCTCCTCAAAATTATTTGTAAAATCAATATGAGCTAGTTTCTCCTCTAAGACGCCTTTATATTCTAGGAGGAATGATCCTAAAGGGGAAAGGATGTTACACTAGAATGCGTCTTAAGTGAATCAATATGAACCGGAGAGTTTAAAGACCATTACAAAGATAATGATAGGTTAAATCAAGTGTTATGGAAGTATTCGTGAGGGTTGGAGGCTAAACGAATAAAAGATGTATAACCCATACTTTTGGGGTAAAACTAGGAGTGCTTAATATGCTAAGGAGGTCGTGTTTTAAGGAACTCAAATCATATAATATTCAAATGTTAAGTTTTGACTTCAAAAAATTTGCTACAAAAAACGTGGGCAAAAGTTATTGCAAGTTAGTTCATAATTTAACTGAAATTTGGGTCTAACGTCACTGAGCTTTTCTCCAATAATACTTGGAGTTACAGGGTGATCCACTTACAAAACTGAAGCTCTATGAGTCTCCTTTCCAACACATTAAATCATTCATTAATGCATTATTGGAGAAGAGAGATATTCATGTTTTCACGAGACTGTGCAGATTGCGTAGGAGACAAGTTGGTGTGTCACCTATTTGCTTAAATTAAAGGACCAACTAAGTCACCAATATGGGGTGGTTAAGTTTTCCACATAAACCCTAAGTGATTTCAAGGGATTCAAGTGATTCTCGTGTTGAAGAACCTGAACTGCTTGCTAGTTTCCCTTTCTCCTTCTTGTAGCTGTGTTCGGGGACTATTTTCAGATGAAAAGAGCCTAGGATTCGTGGGCTCTGCTATGTCACATGTATGTTTATGCTTCTCCTTTCCTTATCTGAACTTCTACTAATTGTAGCTTGATCATAAAGGCTAAACCTTGTATGTTTTGAAAGAGTTAGTGTGTTGTTGTTGTTGCGCCATCATTGGGGTGTGGTGAACTTATTTTTTGAATTGAATTAATAGTTGTTTTATAGGAGAAGAAGATTATAAATGTATTATTGGTTTTGCTACTCTGTCAAGCCCCGACCTTGGGGAGAGCGACCGGCGCTCAACCGAGATATCCCAGTCAAGCAAGCCTACTTAATGCCTTCTACCCGACCTCACCCATGAACAAAGTGAAGATGCATACCATTCGTAAACAATGAGAGGGTTTTATAACAACACCAGTTTCATTACAATTAGTTACTTCACTTACAATTCAAAAAATGCCTTACACATCCGTAGTTTTAGAAGTGGAAACATGTGTTACCAGTACAACATTTCATGTTTGACTTACCCAAATAAATATACAACCCACACTATGTCATTGGAGCCTCTAGTGGATACAAAAGAGTAATATGATGGTGCCAGCAACAAGGCTCCGGCTATACCTCAAAACACTATACATAAGGAACGAAAGACACAATACCCCGAAATGAAGTGTTGCCCCCCAAGTCAGCGGAGAAGAGGGTGTACCGCTATCACTGACCAATGCCGCCTGTTGTGGAACCACCTACATCTATTAAAGATTCGGTGCCCCGGGCAACAGGGACATTAGTACATACGGAATAGTATTAGTATGTAAAACTAAACAGCCACTCAATGAAACGAGAAATAGCACAAGGTGAAACAAACACAGAATCAATGAGAGCCTCAAACAATATTAAAGCGTCAAGTTAAGAACAAGATACGTTTTCAAGTAAATGTCAATATTTTTAGGTTGGGATATCTTTGGCACCGATACACCACCATGTATTTTAGCACATAGTCTGATCTCAGCCCGATCGGCTAAGTCGTCTCACTTGAAGACATCTAATCACAACGCCACCATGTATGCGGCATAGTGTCCGATCTTGGGTAGCACATCATCCCAATCATCATCTTTGAACTCCAAATTCCTGTGATGTACATCCGAATAGGAATTCTAATTACTCTGAGCAGTTTTCAACCGTTCTAAATGATTTTATTCTTCTCTAGAGGCTGATGCACGATGTGTGACCCTTTAAACTCCGCTTCCTCAAGCTCAAACCACGCAATGGGAGATCTACATATCCGACTATATAGAGCCTCGAACAGTGCCATCTGAATGTTAGTATGGTAACTATTGTAGGAAAATTCTATTAGTGGCAAATGATCATCCCAGCTAACCTTGAAGTCAAGAACACAAGCGTGCAACATATCCTCGAGTGTCTGAATAGTTCGCTCTGCCTGCCGGTCGGTCTGTGGATGGAAGGTTGTACTAAGATTCACCCGAGTACCCAAACCTTGCTGAAATTTCTTCCAAAAATTAGCTGTGAATTGTTTCCATACAACCTGATTATTTCCTTTATATACAACTGAGCATACTATTCCGCTATGCCGACAACTTTTTCGCTGTGCCGGTAACTTTTTCGTTGTGTCGATAGCCTTAATAGGTGGGATGTGTGCTGATTTCGTGAGTCGATCCACAATCACCCAAATCAAGTCAAATTTACGAGGCGTGCAGGGTAGTCCCACCACGAAGGCCATATTGATCATCTCCCACTTCCACATTGGAATTTTTATGTTCTCTACCAACCTACATGGCCTTTGGTGTTCGCCTTTTACTTGATGAAAATTTGAAAATCATGCCACAAATTCCCTACATTCCTCTTTGTATCATTCAACCAGTAGACCTCCTTAATATCACGGTACATCTTTTTAGAGCTTGGGTGCACGGAATACTTGGAATTGTGAGCCTCGATCATGATTATTTCTCATAGACCATCTACATTTGGAAGAAATAATCCCCCTTGGTACCTTAGTGTACCATCATCCATGCTACGAAAAAATACCATGGTCTTATTTTACGAATCCCCTCCTTCAACTGAATCAACTATGGATTGTCGTATTGGTTCTCCTTGACTTCCATAACAAGTGATGATTCAGCCCTATTTCGCACAACCACCCCTCCTTCACTAGAGTTCGCAAGCCGAACTCCTAAACTAGCGAACTGATGAACCTCCTCGGCCAACGGCCTTTGATATGCCTCCATGTGAGCCAAACTGCGCATAGATTTGCGGCTAAGAGCATCCGCCAGAACATTAGCCTTTCCCGAATAATATAGGATATCGACGTCGTAGTCTTTGTGCAACTCAAGCCATCTTCTCTGCCTCATATTCAATTCCTTCTATTTGAAAATATATTTAAGGCTCTTATGGTCCATGAATATATCCACATGGACCCCATAAAAATAATGACGCTAAATCTGCAATGCAAAAACAACCGCTGCAAGCTCTAAGTAATGTGTTGGATACTTCTACTCATGATTCTTAAGTTTCCTAGAAGCATAAGCAATCACCTTGCCATATTGCATCAATACACACCCAAGTCCGATCCTTGAAGAATTACAATATACCACAAACCCATGCGTACCCTCTGGTAAGGTCAATATCGGAGCCGTTGTCAATCTTGATTTCAACTCTTGGAAGCACTTTTTGCAAGCGTCTGACCATTGGAATTTAACCGCTTTTGTGTCAAATTAGTCAATGGATAGGCAAGAGTAGAGAACCCCTCCACAAACCTCACTACTAACCAACTATGCCCAAGAAACTGCGAATATCTGTTGGAGTTGTAGGTCTAGGCCAATTCTTCACAGTTGCGATCTTTTGAGGATGAACCTTGATTCCTACAAAGGAGACAACATGATGCAAGAATGTGACAGATTCAAACCATAATTCACACTTCAAAAACATTACATACAACTTGTGCTGATTTAAAGTTTGCGTAACTGCCCTGAGATGGGCGGCATGGTCCTCTCGACTTCGTGAATATACAAGAATGTAATCAATGAACTCTATCACAAAGGAGTCGAGAAAAGGCCTGAAGACTCGATTCATAAGGTCCATGAAAGCTACCAGGGAATTCGTTAGCCCAAAAGATATCACCAAAAATCATATCAGGTCCTGAAAGCTGTTTTTGGAATATTCTGCTCCCTGATCTTTAATTGGTGATATCCCGATCTTAGGTCAATCTTGGAGAAATACTTAGAACCCTACAAATAGATCAAAGAAATCATCTATCCTTGGTAGTGCGTACTTATGCTTTATTCTGACCTTATTGGATTGCCGAAAGTCAATACACATTCTCAGTGACCTATCTTTCTTCCTTACAAAGAGAACTAGTGCACCCCAAGGCGACACACTCGGTCGGATGAAGCCCTTCTCTAACAAATCCTTCAACTCCTCCTTTAGTTTCTTTAATTATGCCGACGACATTCTTTAGCGTGGAATGGATATATGCTTCGTGCGTAGCATCACATCAATCCCAAAATCTATCTCCCTGTCTGGTGGGATCCTAGGGAGCTCATCAACGAAGACCTTTGGAAATTCATTCACAAACGGCACAGACTCAAGTGTAGGTGCCTCAGCATCCGTGTCCGTAACCCAGACCAAATGGTAAACCCACCCCTTGTTGATCAACTTCGTGGCCTTAAGGTAAGAAATAAACCTACCCTTTGGCACTATATCATCCCCCTTCCACTCAATAACTTGCTCATTTGGAAATGCAAATCTTACAGTTTTGTTTCAGCAATCAAGCTTGGAAAAAAATGAATAAAGCCAGTCCATCCGCATTATCACATCAAAATCAACAATCCTTAGTTCAATGAGATCGGCCATGGTGTCTCGGTCATGCACCATGACAACACAATCCCTATAAACCCATGCAGCCATAATTGGCTCACCAACTAGAGTAGATACGGAGAACGACTCATGAAGCTGTTCGGTTCAATCTCGAATTCCATAACAACATAGGGAGTGACATATGACAAAGTGGAACCCGAATCAATACGAGCATATGCACCATGAGATTGGACAGTCAATATACCTGTGACAACATATGCAGAATCCTCAGAACTCTAGCAACCCCTCAAAGCATAGAACCGTCTGGGTCCGCCCGAACTCTGTGCACCACCCTAGCTGCACCATGCCCTGCGGGTGCCGGAGTGCCTCGAGCTGGAGGAGGTGCCGCAGATGTAGTAGGTGAAGACTGGCTTTGCCATACACTTGCTAGATTCTGGCGTGATGAACGATATTCCCTAAGAATACGACCTCTGATACCGCACCCATAGCATACGGGTAGGTCCATGTAGCAGGCCCATTAATGCATGTTCCCATACCTAGGGCATGGGGGCCTCCGTTGCTGGTGGAATCTCCCACTAGGACAACCCTGCTAGTAGGATCCCCTGTTTCCCTGACTTGACCTAAAATGGCTTCACTACAGCAGACCGTGCCCTGATGGCGGTGCACTGACTGAAGACTTAGAAAATGACTAGGATGGCCCGGATGACCCTCCCCTATATACTGGTCTTCCACCACTACTACCACCGGAAGAATCACCAAAGTTGCCCGCTGACCGGGCCTTATGCTACCCTCTCGCTCAATTCTAACCTTTAGTTTATGGGTCTTTGTGGCTAGAGAAAATTCCAAATTCTTCCCGTAGTTCATATCAGAATTTAGGGCAGCTGTAGCGGCCTCATTATTAACCAAGGGGCTGAGGCCCTACACAAATCCGCGCACTCTAGCATCCATAGTGGGCAACATGTAAATGGCATAATTGGACAAGTGCACGAATCTCATATGCTAATCCCACAAACTCATGCCACCTTATTTCAGGTTCTCAAATTCTGTGGCACAGGCTGCCTTAGTCTCGACAAGCAAGAAATGATCAATGAAGGCATCGGCAAACTCATTCCACCTTGCCGGAGGGCTCCCTTCCTCACAAGACTCCTACCGCAGCTCAAACCAAGAATATGGCACCTCTTTCAGGTGGTAGGAGGCCAACTCTACTGCTTCTGTCTCGGTAGCACGCATAGCTCGGAGAATCTTATGCATCTCATTAATAAAGTCCTGGGACCCTCCTCAGGATTAACTCGTGAACACTGGAGAATCTAATAGACGAATCTTGTTCACTCTGGAACTAGCGGAATCCCCTTGTTGGTTGGAAGAAGTAGGTGCAACATTCAATCAGTAGGCCTGGAAGCCACTATCTGAGCCAACATCTATATGGCTCCACTAAGGTCCCCATCAGGAACACGGACCAGAATCTGTGGCTGATGGTTGAACTGGAAAATTAGTTGGAGGAGAAAGTGTTGCACCCTCAGTAGGTGTAGGAATTGGTGCAATCTGAGCAAGAGTAGTAGAATCAGGCGGTGTTGTGGCTGGGGGATTATCTCACCCCTCGGGTGCTCACCAGCATCATTATGTGTAGGATCAACTGCCACTCCTAGGGTTGCATTAGCTCTTTGTCTAGTTCTTGCCTTCTTCTTAGGTTCCATATACTGAAAATTAGTACAATGAACGAGTTAAGAAGAAAGGAACAGTCTCATAATCAAGCTATATCTCACAATCTAGAATAGCAAAGAAGGGTGCCATTCCTAAATGTCCAAGTAGCATCCTAATTATAGATGTGGTCGACGACACACTGATAAGAAGGACTCTACTAGACACGGCTCCAAGACATCCTTGGACACTTTAAAACCTTAGGCTCTGATACCAAGCATGTCACACTCTGACCTTGAGGAGCACGACTGGCGCTCAACCGAGATATCCCAGTCAAGCAAGCCTACTTGATTCATTCTACCAACCTTACACATGAATAAAGTGAAGATATATACCATTGGTCCAACAATGAGGGGATCTCATAAACAACACCAATTTCATTACCACTCGTTACTTCATTTACAATTCCCAAAAAACATTACACATGCATAATTTTGGAAGTGGAAACACGTGTTACAATGACAACTTTTCAAGTTTGACGTACCCGTATCAAATACAACCCACACTATATCTAAGAAGCCTCTAATGGATACAAAAGAGTAATATGATGGTGCCGGCAACAAGGCCAGGCTATACCTCGAAACACTATACATAAGGAACCAAGACACAGTACCCCGAGATGAGGTGTGGCTCACCAAGTCAGCGGAGAAGAGGGTGTACCGGTATTACTGATCGATGTCGCCTGCTGTGGAACCACCTGCATCTGTTAAACATGTGGTGCCCCTGGCAACAGGGACATTGGTACATAGAGAATAGTATTAGCATATTAGACTAAACACCCTCTCAATGAAACGAGTAACAGAACTAGGAGAAAGAAACACATAATCAACGAGAGCCTCAAACAATATTAAAACGTCGAGTACCGACATCACTATTTTTAGGTTGGCAGATCTTTTGTACCAATACACCATAGTGTTTTTTAGCACGGAGTCCGATCTCCGCCCGATCGGCTAAGCCGTCTCAGTCAAATACATCCAATCACAACACCACCATGTGTGTGACATGGTGTTCGATCTCGGTTCGATCGACTAAGCCATCTCACCACAATGCTGTGTGGGTCGACATCACTTTATGCTAGGAATCATCTAATCCCAATTAAGAGGAATAATCTCAATGCATCAATCTCATCCCATTTAAGAGGAACAATCTCAGCACATCAATACAGGGATTTACCCGTCAATAACTCCTACACCAACACTCGTAGTTTCGGGGTTAGATTATCTCAACCTACCCTTCCTCGGTGACTAATGATACTCGCAGAACATTTATTATATAGAGTCAAAACATATTTCACCATCTTTCACCCATCCTTTCATTTTAGTGGCACTATTGACCACAAGCGTAGTTTTCATTCCTGACACGATGGTCACATTTTATATCTCGTACTCACTTCTTTAACTTTCAAGAATCATTATAGGTTATCAACTATAAGAGCATATGGAATCAAGGCTTTAAATATGTACATGAGCAATAGAAGTCTTCAACACATTGAGTTTCCCTTTCTAGAATAAGACATAATAAATCTTGCATTTGAAACTTAAATTGAAGTCATCGCATTATGGTACATAAACCATACTTGAGTACATTCCCGAAAGAGAGCATAATATGATAGGAGCAATTGGAACACATTTTGAGCATATAATTGTCGACATAATGTTTAATTGGATCAATGGAATATATTAGGAAAGACCCGGAACACGCAAATTAGGAACTTGGGCCAGTTATACTTGAACCTTACGAGAACATCGTAGAATTCGACTCTACAAGAGAAGTTTATCCAACATTCACTGCTTGGGCTTTACTTAGGTTACTAGAATGTTCCGAAAATCCTAGCAACTTCAATATATCAGAGACATGAGAAAATTGAACCATAATTAGGAAAAGATTCATGGGTTCTGCTCACCTAGGAATTTCATCAAGCACTAGGTGTGCAAATTTGACCACAAGTTCTCTAATAAAATTTTCCTCACCCCACAACCAATATGACAATAACAGTTCACCCAAATAGGCTAAACGACCTCCCCACAACCTTTATTGCTACATGCATGCAAAAGAGAACACTCTCACTCCAGAGAATCACACTCCCTATTACCTATTCCCAGCACAATTTCGAAATTGAAAGCTAGGACTAGAACCATACCTCTTTAGTAGACAATTTGTATGCTTTCCCTGTGAATTCTCCAAGGCTTGAGAAAGGAATTGAAGTGGAAGTTGTTGGAGCTCCTCCTTCACTCTCTAATTCCTCCTCACTCTCATAAAATATCAGAATTTCCCATCAAAAATTGTCCCTTAAGTCTAATTATTAAAATAGGGTCGAGTATAACTTTTCTCAAACTTAAGCCTCTGAATCGGGTCTGCGATCGCAGACCAGACTGCAAAAAAGATACGCGGTCCGCAAAGTGGACCGCAGAAATTGTCCCAAAAACTGTGTTGATTGAGTTAGGTTTGTGACAGGTCAGCGGTTCGTAGACCAGTTATGCGGCTGCAAAATGGACCGCAGAATCACCCTCCAAAATTTCTCAAGCTCAATCTACGACGGAAGTGAGGCCCGCAAAATGATTATGCGGTCGCATAATTGACTGCAAAGCAACCTCCAAAAATAGGGTGTTTCTTCTGCTCCACTAAGTGGTGGATTAGCGCTCCGCAGAGTAGTTCTGCGATGGCATATTAGACCGCAAAAATTCCATGTTCTGCAACAATTGTCATTCCAATTCCTAACGCATTGCACAACCCAAAAAGTCCACGAAGAATATCTACAGCCTTCAAACACATCAACCTACCTCAGCACCATGAAACCTTGGGTTGTTGGTAATATTTTACGAGGCCTTACATACTCGGTTTGAAAGAAAATAGAAGTTGGAAATATATTTTTTATAATCTGAAAATCACAATTTTGGTGTTGTCGATTTTTGGGCTATTTGGGAGATGTTGTTGCAATATTTTATCGCTAAAAAGTTGATAGAATAACCTAAGTTTATTTTGTTGTTATTATCAATATTATTCTTGAAAAAATAAGGGGTAAAGGGTTTGAAAATATGGTTTTATTCGACATTAAATGAGCTTGATACTCAGCGTACTATTGTGCTGGTTGTATTCCGTATATCTGATGGTTGTTGTTGCAATATAGGATGTGGGAAATGTAACAAAAACATGGGAGATGCTGCCTGTTTTAATATAAAATAAGTTTGTCGCTCGTTTTATGCTAGCTGTATCTTTGTTAGCTTAACGAAAGCAATATTATCGTTGTTTTAGATTAAGGTGCGACAGGACGAGTTCAACGTAGTTATTGGACAGATTGTGAAAAGTTATTGGATAGCTATTCCTTTTCTTTCATTGGCATGAATCCCTAGTAAGTAAGATTTGTATTAATGTTATACGAGAAATGCATATGTAGAGCTCGTGTCGTAATAGGTGTTTTTTATATCGGAACACTTCCATCACATCTTATTGAGAGAGGTTCCCATTCGCTCTATGTTATTCCATGATGTTGGAGAAAGATAGAGAGTTCCATATGTACCCCTGTAAATTCTAGAATATACATGATATACAACATCATGTGAGCAAATTTCTATAGCCTCGCTACATGGTTTGTGAGATATTTCTATTGCCTGGCCACTTGGTCAATGCAAGATACTATTGCCTTACCTTATGGTTAGTGAGATTTTATATTTTCCCTACCTTCCAATCAGTGAGCGTTTACTCTTGCCTAGCCACTTAGTCTGTGAGGGTTTATTGTTACTGGCCAGTTGGTCAGCTAGAGATACACCAAGCCCTATATGCGGCCCGCTAGCTATGATATTGTTATATTACATTGGGCTGAATCAGAACAGGTGAGTATATCTCATAGTACGCACTTCTGTTTAGTTTAAGATTTCATTTATTTTATTGCCTTACATACTCGGTATATGATTTCCTGCTAAAGTCCCTTTTGTCGGGTGCACTGCATTTCATTCCAGCGGGTTATGATATACAGTCAGATAGACCTTTCCAGTAGACTGCGTCACACATAAGCTTTATTGGTAAGCTCCACTCCTCCAGAGTTATTACGTCTAGACTTTGGAGTCTATTTGGTATATACTGACTTGATGGGTAGGTAAGGACCCTGTCCCGGCATGAAATAGTTATGTTATCTCTAGAGGCTTGTAGACGAGTCTTGTATGTTTATTGTTGCCCTGTCAGCCATATACATATCTTCATTTTGATATTGTTGGTTGTAGACATTCATGGCAGACTCGTCGGCATAAATAGTTGTTATATATGTTTTGGTGTGTTTACCCTTCAGGCGAATTAGATATTATCCTTAGATGATTTCATTTTACGACCTTGTCGGCCTTGATTGTTATTGTATGCTTGCAGGAAGGCCTCATCAATCTATATTGAGGTTACCCCTCAAGGGTTCATAGTTGTAGAGTGCTATGCTCGGGACGAGTATGGAAACAGGTGCTAGCCACGCCTCCCGAGGTTTTGGGCGTGACACCTATGTTGTTCATAATTATTTACAATAAGACTATGAAAAGAGATACGATAGAATACAAGATCATATCAAGAGATACGAACTCAACATAGATAATTATACCTCGATTAACAAGTCAAAAACGCATCACTCAAGTAGCACATTAAAATTCAACATACAAAGCATATAAAATGCATGATAAAGCATAAGGGATTCACTTGAATGGTCAAAGCTTCCACCTTTATGCTCAAAATATATCACATCAGATCCCATATCACAATCAACCAGGAACCCATCTGTTTCTCACAATCTACTTGTACGCCATTAAGAGACAAACATGAGAGGTTGATTCTAGGCAAATGGATCCATATCCACATACAACATGACAACGACCTCATTCCATAATAGTGTCAATGTCACTTCAAGTACTTGGGAGAAACCTCGTGCCACAACAATAATAATATCACAATGACCGCATGACAAGAAACTCGTGCCACAGCCAAATCATCCACTGAACATGTCCAAATGTGCCAAAATTATAGCAATCCAAAATAACATTTAATCTTTAAAGAGGCATATGCTCATAAATAATGAATAAGCTGCTCAAAGACAAAATAAATAGAGGTGCAGATGTATGCTCAAGATGTGAAGCATGACTACAAGCAAATATAAAAATTTTCACAAATAGCTCATCTTGGCCATTTAAGAGGTAGTAATCCTAAACATGGTTACTAGAATGAAAGAATAAGCTCACATAGTCATACAATCGATTAAAAGCATGAATCGCATAGGAACACAATCAAACAATGTATAATAAACGCATAAAATGTAATGCGATCACGCATCATATGTAGAACTCGTATATACGCTTGTCACATTGCATACACGTCGCTTCTCACACATTACAACTAAGAAAATGATGTCATAACCTAAGGGTTATTCCCTCACAACAATGTAAGGAAAGATACATACGTGAACAAGCCCAATCAACCCTCCAAAATTGCATTTTCCTTTTTGAATAACCTCCAACCGGCTCGAATCTAGCCAAATAATACTTAATAATATCATATATTATCATAGAAATCAATTCCAAACCATAAAGCTTCAGTCTTTAATCAATTTCTAAAGAGTCAACAAATGTCAACAATAGTCAACACGTGCCCACATGGCAAAACCCAAGTCAAAGGGTAGATCCCACTTACCCATTACCCACGAGTCCAAGTATGTATTCAGTTTTAAAATACAATTCCAAATCATAGTTCAAAACCTCAACTTTCACTCTCTTAGGTTGTATGCAAAAACCACAACAAAAATCCATGTTTTATGTGTTACTAATCCATGTAGATCCTTGAAATATAATCACGAATGAGTAAAATTTACTCACCCTTGTTATTGTACGAAAAGCTCCTTGAATAATTGCCCCTCTCCAAGTCTAATGTTTAAAATATGAGAGAATGGACTAAAATCCCTAAATGACAACTTACAAAGTATGCCTAGGTGTACCCTTCATGATCGGGAGATCCAACTCCACGAACGCGAAGTAAAACATCACCTCATCCCAAAAATAACACTACGAGATTGTGTCCATTCATCCGCGAACATGATGAGATCCAGCTCCGCCTACATCGGGATCATGGCAATACCCCATGCAAACACAAAGGCTATTTGCTAAGGCACCCCATGAACATGATCAACCTAACATGAATGTAGAGGTTAAAATACTCCAAAACATTACCATTATTCATGGGAGGGATGTATTGGGCAGATTCCTTTAGTCAGAGCAAGCCCTAGCTCAAAGAAATGAGTTATCCACTCCCTCTCCCCAACCATGGGGTATTTATAGGGTTCCTATGTGCACGGCCATGTACCTGGGCAAGTGAACGCGCAGCTGGGCATGCAAACAAGGAAGGAAACCCCTCTTCTATGTGATGCCCCGCACCGAGGCGTGTAGAGAGGCATGTCCGGTAAAATGTGTATAACATTTTATAAAAATACCCAAGTGAAAAACAGTTTGATACGTTGGAAACTAGACTCAAAGGCTTTAATTTGATAGGTATATCACCACATAAATCATTATATTTTTGGAGTGTGCACGTGTATGAAGTAGGGTCTTGTGTGAATTTATTTCTAACATTAGCGCATTGCATAGCTTCCAACTTGGCTTAGTTATAGGGATCTCCTTAGACCCTAAAACAACTTTCAATACACCTGCCATATTTAATATCATGATCATCTAAGTTGTTCCAATCCTTAATCTCTTTTGGAAGGCAAGACGACACTTAAGCAACCTGTGAGCATTCTTTATGGGCTTATACTCGTAGAAAATTTAAGGGGCCTCACATCCTCTCTTGCTTAGCATCATTCATCCTCGAATGAGGTTCAAGGTCTGCCGTCGACATCCAATGTGACTCAACTCTTATTTCACACTCCAAAGTCTCATATTTGACTAACTCCCCAAATTTCTAGAAAATACGACAGAGTTTTCCCTGCATTTAAGCCTATCCACCTTTTAGAGTGCCCCAGAAACCAATCTTAACAACACATCCACGACCTAACAAAACATCACAACATCCAAATAACATCAACCTAACATTACAAGCATTAAACTTACTAAAAGGGCATTCTAACATAAGTTTTACAGGTTTAAATTACAACAGATAGGGCGTACTTTCCAACCACAACCACCCGGTTACACAAAAAAGTGAGAATATTTTACTTTCACAACATCCTCGACCTCCCGGTTGACCTTCTCGACTCATAGGGTTCGCATAGCACTTTGGCGGAGGCCATCTCAACTTTCGAACATGTCTAACATGGATGAAAATCAGGAACCTCTCATAATCCAATTCTCCATTAACTTCAATAGCCTCCACCAAGACGATGAGCAAAGGATCTCGAACTACCTTCTTTAACATAGACTCATAAAGCACCGGGTGCATTGAGGGTAACTCTGGAGGTGGTTCGAGCCTATATGCTGCTTGACCAACAATTTCCGTAAGGTCCGATTTACCTTGGAAAAAAATTACCTTTCTTAAAGAATCACATAACATCTTCAAGGTGAAAATATCGAGCAGCACCCATCCACATTCTTCAAACTCCAAATTTCTACGTCGAACATCCAAACTAAACTTTTGGTGACCTTCAACCTCCTTCACCCCTTCCTTATTCTACGATGTATTTGAATGAATATAACCATATCGGTTCCTGCCCAGTATGGTTGATCATGGAGTGACACTTATTACATGGTTGAACCTTCAACCCACCGATAGATTAACACAAATTGGAACATCGAGGTTTGAGATAGTGTTTGAATTGTTAAAGAATCCTTCAATATGTTGAGTAGCAGTGTTTTTAGGAGTTATATGCTAATAAGTAACAAGGTAGAACTGGCATACTTAACCATGGCGATAAAATCATCGATTCAACTAAAACAAACCTAGAGTCAACTAGTACATACTAACGTGAGAACCATGTATATGATCCCAAAATGTAAAAGTAGTTAGTCGTTTTAGACATGTGATATATCGAAGGCATGATGGGAAGGATAAAGACAATGGCCTAGGTTACTTTTCGGGGATGGGGAGTCATTAAAGAGATAGTGATTTGTTCTTTATGTCATATGCGACCCAGTTTGGCAATAATAAGTCCAAGGAGAAGTAGCCAAGAACGTAAAATAAGATGTCTCCTTAAGTGTATGGAAAATCAGTTGAACTCAAAATGAGGAGGTCCTTGCACCTTCAATGTGATATAGAAAAATACACAAAGTTGCATTATGCTCTTAACTGTAACTGGCACCAAGGACATGGGCCCCAAGCCCATGAGACTAAAAGTAAAGGGTTGAGCATTTGTGAGGTTATTAGTCTTGCAACTTAACCCTTCCCGATAGCTGATCCTATATGAGAGGACTAGAGATACGATAGACTGGTCCCTCAAGTCGAGACGTTCACTACGTGAGTCAAAATCTGGAACATCCATCCCAAGTAGGGAAGGAAGGTCGTGGTAAGGCTACTTAAGTTCAACCACACAAGAGTGAATCCATGTAGTTAGGACATCTCTACTATTTGGATGAAATAATGCATTTAGTAGAGATTTTCTAATGGTTAATGTGATTCTCCAAAAGGGAAATACGGAATAAACCCTCGCCCACCCAAAGAGGTGGAATGCTAGAGAAAGTAAATTCTCTGCACATGAAAAGGGCATAGTAAAAGATTCTAGAAGCCGAGTGTTAAAGACAACGGAACCCAGGGAGTCATTATAGATTAAACAAGGAAAGTTTGCAAAAGTTCAATAATGAGTTCGCCAAAGGTTTGTGACTTGGAAAGTGCCCAGATGCTAATGAAGGATGGGAAAAACATGAGAAACAGACGTGACGCTACAATAACCCCAAAAGTGCATTTGGACTTGATGGATAGTCCCTTAAGATTCCTATGAGAAGGGGAGTGTTAAAATGACACATGGAAAGACGCGCTCTCTAATTATCCCAGCAAGTGTAGGGATACTAGCACAATGAATTTACTAAGAAACACAGCCAGAGTATGTTGCAGTGGTGGAAATAGAGAATGAACACTTGTTATGACCTAGACATGTTTTTTCCATAATAACTATCAAACTGCAATACCAGGCCACGTCATAGGTAGCAACAATACTGGGAAGGAGATGAGTTACTTATCGAGGCTTGAATCAGGTTGACTAAGTGTACGCATAGAAGATAAAAAAAGAGGTCGTCCTATAACGAATTTGTGACGATCTCAATTCTTAGAGGAAGTCCTATATGGACAAGTGGTCCTGTCGAATTAAAATATATGTATGAAGGGTGTTGAGATGTGCTTTTATGTCGCTAGACAATGAAAAAGGTTCATGATAATGTTCATAAAAAGAGTAAAGTGATTCCTCAAATTCTATGAGCCACATACAAAAGAGAGAGAGTGAGAGACAATTAAGAAAGGTATCAACACAAGGTTGCTTTACATTTGACTTGATGTCATATAGGTTAATGCTAGAAGGATATGTGCACAAGCCAAAAGATGTTATTAATTTCAAACAGAGAATCCCATAAGAAACTTGTCAAGCAATGTCCTTTGTTGAGAATTGGGAGAAGCAAGTTAAAAGTATTAACCTAGGGTTATCACTTGATTCGAGTAAATCATTATAGAACTAAATTCCTTATGATTTTGTGTGTAAGGTGATTGTGGTATAGAGTCTCCACGAATAATGCGTATCATTCAAAAAGTAGGTACATACAATGTTTGTTGAGTCAATGTCGTGTCACGATCATGTTTATATTGGCTCTTCAATATATATGCGCATATACGACAAGAAAAATTATGTGGTTTTCATAATGATGTACTAATGAGTGCCTTACTTGGTGACCTTAGGTTGTTGGGCCAGTGCCTTAATTGATGCCCCTCAACTCCACACCCATAGCGCGTTGGTACTATAGCAGCATACACGCGAATGACACCTCCTACACTTCTCGCAATGAGGATGAGCTCCGCTAAGCTAGCTCACCCCATTGACCTAATATTTACCCTTTTTGCATACATCATATGCATTCCCCCTATCCTTCCTCAGGCCCTTATGGCGGGAGTAACTATCTCTAAACTGTCATGCCCCGACCTGGGGAGCGCGAGTGGCGGTCAACCGAGATAACTCGGCCGAGCAAGCTGCTAGATTTCGTTCCACCCAACTCACCCATAAATGAAAGGTAGATAAATTTTCATTAATTAACATTAAGAGGATTCACGAACAACGCTAATTCCATCACCATTAGTTACTTCATTTTAAAATCCCAAAATACATACATTTTCACAGTTAAAGTGAAACAAGTGATTCAAATAAAACAAGACTAGTTTGACTTTCCCAATACCCATATATACAACCCACACTGTGTTTACGGAGCCTCTAATAGATACAAAAGAGTACAATGATAGTGCTGGCAACAAGGCTCTGGCTATACCTGATACCATAATACACATGGAACAAAGATGCACGACCCCGAAATGAAGCGGGGTTCACCAAGTCAATAGGGAAGAGAGTGTACCACTATCACTGGTCAGTGCATCCCACCGTGGAACCTCCTGCATCCATTAAAGATGCAACGCCCACGTAAAAAGAGACATTAATACTTGTCGAATAGTACTAGTATGAAAACCAAAAGACCTATTCAAGGGCTTAGAAATACAACATGAATATTATGAATCATGGTAACAATAAAAGGGCTTGGATAGCCGTTTAAGTCAAAGAAAATAAATTAAGAACTTCCAATAATATTTATAAATTTCAAGTCGGGGATCCTCTGTAACCACATTTATACAAAGCGGCCCTACTGCCTCACCCAATGTATGCGGGTAGAGGTGCAATCACAATACGATAAACTCTACACAAAGCGACCCTACCGCCTCACCCCAATGTATGCGGGTAGAGGTGGAATAACAAATACCACAAGTCTACACAAAGCGGCCCTACCGCCTCACCCCAATATATGCTGGTGGAGGTAGAATCACAATACCACAACTCTACACAAAGCGGCTCCGCCGCCTCACCCCAATGTATGCGGGTGGAGGTGTATTCACAATGCCACACATTCAGATTCCCAAAACGAAAATAGTTTGTACAAAGAAGTTCTCTTCCAATTAACCGTTTGGAACCTGTGGCCTAAGCAAGTGTAAGATCATAAGGTTTCATCACATGAGAAATAAGTGTTTGATGATTTCATACAAGATTTTCTTCCCAAAAGGGGTATAACATATTTAAGTCAAAAATAGGGAATCAATAACACATGAGGGTTCTAACACGTTATGCCAATCGGGAATAAATTTTTCTAGTTTGAATATCCCATACCAATAGAGTTCCAAGTTCGAACTTCACACGATGGAGTTTTATAAGAATACGGGAACTCCAATACTAGAAAAAGAGTTTATCCTTCATACCTCGAAAGAGCTTTTCATAGTGCAACAATAATGTCCCAACACTCCTAACGATGTCAATCTATTGAGGAATAGAGAATTACAAGCACGATTAGAGGAATTCGCATGGCAAGGATTGTTACAACTTTGACCCGACCTTTCCCTCAACTAATTCAACAAGAAAACCACCCAAGATTGTTGAACAACTTCCCCACAGTCTCTATTATCTTATGCATGTGATAAAATCAACCCTCATCACCCACAATCAACCCAAAAATGACAGGTACCTTCCTAAAAAATCAACCCTCGGGCTTACATTTTTTAAGCCCTAGCAAGTTCCTTTCGATGAAATTTCCAATGTTTAGAGTAGTGAAATCCTTAGTCCTCCCATTCCTGTCTCTAGAATAGCTCTCTCCACTCTCTAAAATGTCAGGTAATCCGCCAAATATGAACCCTCGGGCTTGATAAATAAAATGGAGGTTGTGGCATAAGATTAGAAAAATGAAGCCCGATGTAAATCTTTGGTCACATATGCGACCGCATAACACCTCTGCGGTCCACATAATAGACCACATAGTGTCCCTCCAAAACTGGGCATTTTTACTTCACTCTACGACAGGTTTGCGGTCCGCATACCACTTTTTCTGTCGCATAATGGACCGTAGAAGCTCCTTAAAAAATTTCTCAAGCCTGTTCTACGATGGGATCTATGGCTCGCAAAACGGTTATGTGGCCACATAATTGTTCGCATAATGGTCCTCAAATTTAGGAAATCTTTCTGCTTCACTCCACAGCCGATCTGCGGCCAACAAACTGGTTTCGCGGTCGCATAGTTGACCATAGAACTGCTATCTTCTAAAAACTTTTTCCTTCAACTCCTCGACACACAGAGCAACCCCAAAAGTCTGTACCTTGGCACCACAAACATATTATCTTACCTTGGCACCACAAAAACCTCGGGCTCTAGGTGAAATTTAATGGGGCTTTACATGCATCGGCTTGCTGTGTGGGCCTTTGGAATTGCCCAAGCCTGCCTCCCCTAAAATACTCTTCAGCATACTTGCGACACAACGCCAAATGTTCCCTCCGATATGTCGGGTAGACCAGGCTGGGTGTACATAGGCTGGGGCATTTGTTCTTCTTGTGCACCCTCACTCCAAAGCCATAACATATTTCCAGAGTCATCCAACATACCCCAGGTGGCACTTCATACAAATTAAACATTCTGGCTTGTTGGAACAAAGAACCCTCTATCGTTTCCTAGGCGCTTGCGCCACATGATTCGGTAGCGTGGTGGCATTAAGGGGAACAAGGGCATTTCCCCAAGAAACTAGGCTTCCGATCCCTCCATGAAACAACCTATTCTCCCAATGAGCACTTGTAAAATCTCCCCACAGATTCAATGGCGGGGTCACTTCCTACTCACTACTTCGAACTCGTGGGCTACTCATTTGAAAAAGGAGATATAATGGGGATATTAGCTTCCTGCCTTGATCTTTATAGCATGATCTAGGATTTCAAAGAACAGTGACATTCCTACATGCCCAAGCAGCCTTAATTATAGATGTGGTCGGCAACACAACGATAATAAGAACTCTACCAGACACAGCTACGTGATATCCTAAGGCACCTTAAAATCTAAGGCTCTGATACCAAGCTTGTCATGCCCCGACCTTGGGGAGCACGACCGGTGCTTGACCGAGACATCCCAGTCAATCAAGATTACTTGCTACCTTATACCCAGCATTACCCATGAACAATTTAAGAATCAATAAAAAGAAATAGACATGAGAAGAGTAAAGTGTACTACATCCTTTTTCCATTACTTATAGGAGCTTCATTTACAATTTGCAGAATATTACAAGTTCATAGTTATGAGGGGAAAACATGTTTGACAACTACAACATTTCTAGCTCATTACCCCAAATTAAACACCACCAGCAGCATGTCTACGGAGCCTCTAAGTGTAACAGAAGAGTAGTATGAAAGTGTCGGTGACAAGGCCTCGCTATACATCAAAACACAATGTACAATATCAAGTGACAAAAGGCCCCGGAATAGAGTAGGGCTCACCAAAGTATGCTGAGTAGAGGGTAACTGCTAACGAGGATCAAAGCTGCCTGCTGATGAACCACTGCATTCATTAAAGATGCAGCGGCCTCGGCAAAAAGGACGTTAGTACATATGGAATAGTACAAGTAGGTTAAACTAAATACCCTCTCATGGAGTAAAGGAGGTAAACAAGGAATCAATAAAGAACTGAAGTAAAAATGAATGCCAAGTTAAAACTTAATCAATTCCAATTAAGTATTAACAATTTTTCTTGGGAGATCATTAGCTACCGATCATCTCACCATGCACGAGGCATGGAGTCTGATCACAATTCGATCGTCTAAGCAATGAATTAATATGGGTTGACTTGTAACGTAAACCAAATACAATAATAAGAAGGAGGAACCACCATGGGCGCGACATTGCATCCGATCGCCACCCGATCGGCTAGGTCATCGCCCCACATATACCGTGTGATTCGACGTCAAAGCCATCACCTCAACCCAATTAAGGGGAATAATCTCAATACAATATAGCACGTGAATTCATCCCTCAATTAACTCCTACACCGGCACGTATAGTTTCAGGTCTGGGCCTTTATAACTCACCCTTCCTCGGCTCACTAATGATACTCCCAAAAATATTTTTATATAAAAAGGGAATGGGAATATAAATGTATTCATTTCATAGCCTTTCATACCATATATAGCTTCTTTAGCACTTTTATCCACTCACGACATCTTTATTTCATTGGCTCTCTTGGCCATACATAGAGTTCTTCGTTCATGGTACGATGGCCATATTTCATATTTCACATTTCCATTTCTTAATTTACAATGACCATTATCATAAACATCAAAATATAGAACATTCTGGAAATCATGACTTTAACTTTAGTAGTAATGAGTGCTTTAAACATAGCAAATTTCTTTCAAAGAGTTAACAATAGAGATTGGCAATCGAAGCCCAAATTAAGATCATAAGCGATTATTACACTATTTATTATTGGAATACCTTTCCCAAAAAGGGGATCCAGATATCTATAATTTCAACTCATGAGCATGTAAGAACTCAAAAAAACAATGAAAATACTTACAAAGGAGAGCATGGTGATTTACAATTGAAACATGGATTCAAATCATATGAACTAATTACAACAACCATCTTTGAAAAATTTCCTACTAAGGGGAAGCATGATAGGATAGGTTCAATTCAAATGTCACTCGAGTACATAATCATTTGAGCTAATCAATCATCGAAAACAATTTGAAACAGTAGGAATAAGAGTTTGAACATTCCACGTCTCGAACTTACGAGGAACTCATGAATTCTGATTATAGAGAAGGGAGTGTAGCCAACACACCTAAAATTCTCCCCTTAATAATACTATGACAGTCCACCAAACAAAGCAACTCCAATCTATAACAATGCAACACAATTGCAACAATATTAGTAAGATTCCTACACTTTAAGTCATTTAGACTTTTTATCAAACATCTTATGTGCATAGTTTTCTACAAACTCCTTCAATGGAATTTCTTTCACCTAACAACTCCCTCCCTGACCAATGATTCCCTTACAATCATCGTTAGGCCATCCACAACTTCCATTATTACATGCATGCCAACAACTCACTCCCAGCCAGTTAATCTCATCAATTAAACCATTTTACAACTTCTACAACACCAACACAACCTAGGCTTGGCACTTATGGCTTCTAGTCACCATCCCATAAGTCCAAACACATATATCATAGATAAATAATCACCAAAATTTTTTTAGAGTTGGTAGAATACCGCTTCCAGCGGAACTCTTGAAAATCACAACTTGTAGTATTATTGGCCAATTTGGGAATTTGAATGAAAATCTACGGATTTTGAAGTTTAATCCTAGTTACTAGAAGTTTTTAGGAATAGTAATTAACTCAAAATACTCCAAAACATTACCTTGACTCATGGGAGGGATGTATTGTGCAGATTCTTTTTTAAAGCCCTAGCTCAAAGAAATGAGTTAGCCACTATCTCTCCCCAATCGTGGGATATTTTTACGGTTCCTATGTGTGCCATCATGCACTTGGGCAAGTGAACGCGCAGCTAGGCGCACATAAAAGGCAGAAAACACCTATTGGTGTTCAGTAAGGAATCAAAGAAGTGAAGTTTCCTAACAGTTCCATTGCCTCTCTAAGCTAAGTATAGACGTCTCTGTACCGATCCGACATGCTCTACTAAACCTGCTTATGACTCGTAATACCTATGAAACTAGAGCTCTAATACAAACTTTCACAACCCTAATCTCCCACAGTATGATGTCTTGATGGAACCTAGTCTCTAAGACTAGGTAATCCTAACATGCATCAAGAGATAACGGAAATAATAAAAAAGCATCAAATTTAAACCAACCAGCTATAATAAAAGAACTCTGCAATACAACTAACAATAACTCCCAAAATCTGGTGAGACTGAGACTTAACTTCTACACGAATATACTGAAACAATCCCTAATACATCACTGCCTAAGTAAAGAGTATGCAATAAAATAAGCAATGACAGAGGGTGACTTCGAGACTTGCAAACGCCGGCAGGTATACTTTGAAGTCTCCGATCTGGAAGCTCAACTCACTAGTGTCTAGCTTCATATGAGGTACCTGGATCCCTACAAAATGATTTGCAGAAGTGTAGT
Organism: Nicotiana obtusifolia; assembly: GCA_002018475.1. NCBI lineage: Eukaryota > Viridiplantae > Streptophyta > Magnoliopsida > Solanales > Solanaceae > Nicotiana > Nicotiana obtusifolia. Next base: position 119,488 of record MCJB01034854.1, on the reverse strand, counting down.
ATGAGTGTACCTCAATGGTACCTAGTAAGTATTAACCCTGACCTCGGTAGTGTAGTGACGAGGTCAGGTCAAGACACCTCCTGGAATAAATAAAGAAGCTGACTGCGGCACAATATAACAATGGAAACAAGGAAGTGATACAATGATGAAATAAAGAAGAGAAGCTATATTGAAATTAAGGCAATAAAAGCATCAAGGGAGGAACAATAATTAGAACACTGAGGAAATGATGCGGACAAACACAAATGATATAAATGAGGGATAGCAACGAGAATCACGTCCGAGGTACCGCCTCGTATCTCATTTCACAATCACAATCACAATCCCTACTCGTATCGCTGCGGGAGCCTTGCATTTAGTTTTGGAAAATATTTTTTCCGAAATAGCTACCCGCATTTTAGCCCACCTTATCACACCGCGTGGCTTCAAGTAGTTCCCCTACTAGCCACACGCGTTTTTCAAGCCCACTTTATCACACAGCATGCGTATCAACCCTTATCGTTATAACACCGTATGCATATCAATATCACATCTCGTTCCTCAAGTGCCCAATACCAAAACCAGCCAAAAGAATCAACAATAAAATGGTATCCACAACAAATAGCCCATTGCTCCCCCAGAATGTGCACAATAGTCTCAACAATTGGAACTGAAAGTGAATAGCTCAACAAGAATGGCATTTGAACAATTTACAAATTTGAATCAATGTGATCACGGCGTTTACAACTTCATCACCAAAACTCAACAATAAAATATTCCCAAAAATAGAAACTTCAAGTAAGGTAACTCAATAGTCGAATAATTAACAAGGCAATAAGGAAACAATAACTTAAATTATGCATGTAAGGGCAATTAACAAGTAAGATATGGGAAAAGTATTAACAATGTCAAATAAAGCACGTATGGATGGATTAATGATGATGGATGGAACATGTTATGACAATTCAATCAACGGCTTGAAAAGAATCTACATAGCTTATACCGGTCAATTTCCATATATACCCGCGTACCCACTCGTCACCTTGCGTACACGGCTGTCACGTACAAAAAATGACACAAAACAACTCTAATCCTAAGGGGTAATTCCCCCCCCCCCCACCCATCAAGTTAGGCAAGATATTTACCTCAAAACACGCTAACTCCATCCACCAGTTAGCCTCTTTCGCGAATATCCAACTCTGAACGGCTCGAATCTAGCAAAAATAACTTTATACCATAATAAGAACCAAAGGAAATTATTCTGGATAATAAAGTTGCAATCTTTAAAGAAAATCAAAAAGTCAACTCAAAAGGTCAACCCCAGGCTCGCATCTTGGAACCTAACTAAACTTACAAAATCCGAACACCCATTCAATAACGAGTTCAACCAAACAAAAATTATTCAATCCTGACCTTAAATCGGCTTTCAAATCCTCAAAATATGGTTTATGAAGTTATCAGAAATTTCCCCAATTTTTCCAACTCAAATAATAAAATGGTAAAAACAACGATGGATTATGTATAATAGTTAAATCCGAGTAAAAATCACTTACCCCGATCAACTCCTTGAAAATATCTCTCAAAATCAGCCAAACACGAGGTCTCTAACTCTAAAGATGCAGAATGGGAATAACCCTCGAGCTGCCCCCTTTTAGCCCAGTGATTCCGCATCCGCGGACCAAGAGTCGCCTTTGTGGCTCTGCACCTGTGGAAAATCTATCGTAGGTGCAGCTTCTCATCAAACCGAACCTTTTCAGGTCTGCGGTCAAAACCGCTTCTGCGGGCATTGGCTCGCTTCTGCGAGTCCGCTTCTACGGGAGATTGACTGCACTTGTGGTCCTTCCCAACCCAACTCAAATGCGCTTCTGCGATAGCCCACTAGCACCAGTGTGTCCGCATATGAGCCCAAGCCCACTAAGTCCAGAAATGATCTCGATTCCAATTCGATTCATACCCAGGACCCCGTGCGAACATACCATCAAGTTTCAAATCATATAACAAACATACTTGAGGCCTAAAATTATATCAAAAGAAATTGATTCTATGAATCGCAACCCAATTCAAACCTATTGTAACCATGAACATCCAACTTCCAAAACTAACACGGATTCATACCAAACTAACTCCGATTGACCTCAAATTTTGCACACAAGTCATAAATGACATAACTAACCTATTCCAACTTCTGGAATCAGAATCCGACCGCGATATCAATAAAGTCAACTCCGGGTCAAACTTCTCAACTTCCAAAACTTCAACCTTTTTTCGCCAATTCAAGCCAAAATGACCTACGAACCTCCAAACAATATCGAGGCACGCTCCTAAGTCCAAAATCACCATACGAAACAACTGGAACCATAAAAATTCTATTCTGGAGTCGTCTACACAATGGCAAAATCCGGTCAACTCTTTCAATTTAAGCTTCTAACTTTGGGACTAACTGTCCCATTTCACTCCGAAACTCACCCGAAATAAAACCAACCACCCCGGCAAGTCACACAACCACATTGTAACATAGAGGAGACAATAAACAGGGGAACGGGGCTAAAAATACTCAAAACGACAGGCCTGGTCGTTACATCCGGCCCCTCTTAAAACAAACGTTCATCCTCGAACGAGTATATAGACATACCAGAAGTGACGAAAAGATGAGGATAACGGCTACGCATATCATGATCGATCTGCCAAGTCGCCTCCTTGGCTTGTTGGAACTTCCAATAAGCCTTCACTGAGGCAATGTTATTTGACCTCAACTTTCCAAGCTGCCTATCCCAAATGGCCACTGGCTCCTCAACATAAGCCAAATCGTTGTCCAATTGGACATAGCTGAAATCTAAAACATAGGACGAATCAACATGATACTTTTGGAGCATGAAAACATGGAACACCGGATGAACTGCAGATAGACTAGGTGGCAATGTAATCTTTTAGGCCACCTCACCAATACCCTGAAGGATCTCAAAAGGATCTCAACGTCACAAATTTCTTCTGAGTTTGTGGCAGCCCAGCAACACAATCCATGGTAACTCGCTACCATTTCGACTCGGGAATCTCAACTCTTTAAAGCAAACCTCCTGCCCTCTGTTGCTCATACTTCACCTGCTGACAATTTAGGCACCAAAAGCTGCATACTCCATGATGTCTTTCAAATTCTTCTCCACAAATAGTGCTGCCTCAAATCTTGATATATCTTAGCAGCACCCGAATGAATGGAGCACTGCGAACTGTGGACCTCCTGAAGAATTAATTCACGTAAACTATCTATATTAGGCACGCATAATCAGCCCTGCATTTGCAACACACCGTCATCTCTGATAGAAACCTCTTTGGCATCGTCGTGCTGCATCGTGTCCTTAAGGACAAGCAAATAGGGTCATCATATTGACGCTCTCTGATGCGATCATATAATGAAGACTGAGAAACCACGCAAGCCAAAACCCAACTGGGCTCCGAAACATCCACTCTAACAATCTGGGTTGGCCAAGGACTAAACATCTAATGCTAGTGGCCTCTCCGCTGCCGGCAGATATGATAAATTGGCCAAGCTCTCCGCCTTCTGACTCAAGGCATCAGCCATCACATTGGCCGTCCCAGGATGACATAGAATAGTGATATCATAGTCCTTAGGCAACTCTAACAATCTCTGCTGCCATAAGTTAAGATCCTTCTGTTTGAACAGATGTTGTAGACTCTGGTTGTCGGTATAGACCTCATAAGGGACACCATACAAATAGTGCCGCCAAATATTCATGGCATGAACAATAGCTGCCAACTCCAAGTCATTTACCGGATAATTCTTATCATGGGTCTTCAACTAATGAGACACATATGCAATCACCCTAATGTCTTGCATCAACATCGTACCAAGGTAAACACGAGATGCATCACAGTACATGGTGTAAGACCCTGAACCCGTAGGCAATGCCAACACTGGGGCTGCAGTCAAAGCAGTCTTGAGCTATTGAAAACTCTCCTTACACCTCCTCAGACCATCTGAAAGGAGCACCTTTCTAGGTCAATGTGGTCATAGGTGCAACAATGGATAAGAAACCTTATATGAAACGGCAGTAGTATCCAGCCAACCCAAGGAAACTTCGAATCTTAATAGCTAAAGATGGTCTGGGCCAACTCTATACTGCTTCAATCTTCTTCGGATCTACTTTGATCCCCTCACGTGACATCACATGACCCAAAAACAGCACGGAATCAAGAAAGAATTCACAATTTGAGAATTTCGCATACAACTTCTTTTCTCTTAAGGTTCGGAGCACAATCATCAAATGCTACTCATGATCGAAGTCTACCATGGTGAGCTACAATAGATTAACTTTAGTATCAAAACCACCAATAGAAACTAACCATGACCAGTATACACGGTCAACAGTAATAGAATCTCCCACGGGCGTGGACACATAAACATGAGAACCACGGGCCATGGTAGTCTGAGTTCGTCCCCCAGCCTGAGATGTGGCTGGTGCAACTAGAATTTACCCCGCCCAAGCTAGAGCACCAAACATGCTCAAGAACTGTGAGAGGGTCTCCTGAAGTGCAAGGGTAGTAGCAGGCGCCTTAGGTGCCTGCCCCCCAACTGGACCTACTGGTAGCTTCTTTGTTGCTACTCGAGAAGGTGCTCTGGCTGCACCACATTCCCCTTCTCGGCCTCTTCCCAATCCCAGGCCTCTCGCGGTTCTAGTAGGGTGGGCGGGTTTTTGATCGTCATTGCCAACTGTGCATGTCCTCACAATCTGTGAGAGAATACAAAGACAAAGATTCAGAATTTTTGAAGTCAACAATTTCACACGATATAGAATCAAAGAAGTAAATTTTACTAACAGTTCCATAGCCTCTCAAAGATTAATAACGATGTCTATATGCCGATCTGCAAGACTCTACTAAACCTGCTTATGACTCGTAATACCTATGAACCTAGAGCTCTGATACAAACTTTCACAACCCTAATCTCCCACAGTAGGATGTCTTGATGGAACCTAGTCTCTATGACTAGGTCTGCCTACATACATGAAGATATAACGGAAATAATAACAAAACTTCAAATTTAAAACAACCAGCTATCATAAAAGAACTCCACCGTATAGCTAACAATAACTCCCAAAGTCTAGTGAGACTAAGCCTTAAGCTCTACATGAATATACTGAAACAATGTCTAATACATCACTGCCTAACTAAAGAGTACGCAATAAAAGAAGCAAGGACAGAGGGTGACTCTGAGGCCTGCGAATGCCGACAGGTAAACCTTGAAGTCTCCGATCTGGAAGCTCTACTCACTGGTCTAGCCTGGTATGAGGTACATAGATCTGCATAAGAAGATATGCAGAAGTGTAGCATGAGTACACCACAACAATACCCCGTAAGTCAAGCCTAACCTCGGTAGAGTAGTGACAAGATCAGGTCAAGACACCTACTGGAATAAATAAAAAAGCTGAATAAGTAAGTATAGTATAATAGTGGAAACAAGGAAATGATATAATGAAGAAATACAACAAGAGAAGCTAGACTGAAATTAAGGCAATAAAGGATCAAGGGAGGAATACATAAGAACACCAAGGAAACGATGCAGACAAACATATGTGCTGTAATTAAGGGATAACAACAAGAATCACGTCCAAGGTACCCCCTTGTATCTTATTTCACAATCACAATCACGATCTTTACTTATATCACCACAGGAGCCTTGCATATAATTTTGAAAGTCATTTTTTCTGAAATAGCTACCCGTGTTTTAGTCTACCTTGTGACACGCGTAGCAGGCCCGCCTTATCTTACCCCATGTGTATCAACCTATATCCTCATACCACCGCATGCGTATTAATACAACAGCTTGCACCCCATGTTCCCAAATACCGCAACTTGCCAAAAGAATCAACAATCACAATGTTTTCACAACAAACAACCCACGGCTCAACCACAATATGCACAAGAGTCTTAACAATAGCAATTGAAAGTGAATCGCTCAACAAGAATGGTATTTCAACTATTTACAGCTTTGCCTCAATGTGCTCACGACTTTTATAACTTCAACACCAAACCTCAATAATAAGATATTCCCACAAATAACAATTTCAAGTAAGGTAACTCAACAGTCGACTAATTAACAAGGCAATAAGGAAACGATAACTTCAACTACGATGTAAGGGCAAATAACAAGTAAGAGATGGAGAAAGTATTAACAATGTCAAATAAAGCATGTAAGAATGGATTAAGGATGATGGATGTACATGTTATGACAATTCGATTGAAGTCATAAAAATAATCTACACAGCTTATACTGGTCAATTACCACATATAGCCCGTGTACCCACTCATCAACTTGGGTACACGGCTTTCACGTACCACAAATGGCACAAAACAACTCCAATCCTAAGGGGTAATTCCCCCGCACAAAGTTAGGAAACATACTTACCTCAAAACACGCTAACGCAATCCACTAGTAAGCCGTTTCCGCTATTATTCAAATTCGAACATCTCGAATCTAGCAAAAGTAACTTTATGCAATAAATAAAAACCAAAGAAAATTATTCTAGATAATAAAGTTGCAATATTTAAAGAAAATCAACAAATCAATTCAAAAGGTCAACCCTGGGCTCGCGTCTCAGAACCTAACTAAACTTACAAAATCCGAACACCCATTCAATAACGAGTCCAACCAAACTAAAATTATTTAATCCCGACCTTAAATCTCCTTTCAAATCCTCAAAATATGGCTTATGAAGTTTTAAAAAATTTCCCCAATTTTTCCAACTCAAAACACTAATTAAATTGTAAAAACAATGATGGATCCATGTATAAAGTTAAATCAGAGTAAAAATCACTTACCCCGATCAACTCCTTGAAAATCTCTCTAAATCACCCAAAACCGAGGTTTCTAACTCAAAAGAAGAGAATGGGAATAAACCCTCGATCTGCCCCCTTTCAGCCCAATGATTATGCATTTGCAGACCAAAAACCGCTTATGCGGCTCCGCACCTGTGTAAAATCCATCGCAAGTGCGGCATCTCATTAAGCCATAACCTTTTCACTTCCATGGTCACCAATCACTTCTACAGTTTCGCTTTTGCGGGTAATGGCTCGCTTCTAGGAACACGCTTTTCCAGAAGCTTTACCGCATCAACGGTCCTCCCCAGCTTAACTCAAATCAGCTTCTACAACAACCAATTTGCATCTGCAACCAAGCCCACCGTAGGTGCGATGACTATAGAACTTCAACAAACTTCAGCAATCTACTAAAACCCGAGGTTTCGTGGTGCCGAGGTAGACTAATGCGTTGATGATTGTAGAGGTACAACATTTGTTGGTTGAACATTGAGTTGGCTAGTTGAAAAAAATTATTGGGCAGTGCAAGGCATTTATGCGGTCCATTCTGCAATAGCAGAACTAATCTGCAGATCGCAGATCTACCGCGGAATAAAGTAGAAACTTGGCTAATATTTTGACCATTATGCGTTCCATTATGCGGCCGCATAATCATTTCCCGAGCCGCACAATCCATCGCAGATCCAATATAAAAAATTTTAGGGAGGAGTTATGTGGCGCATTATGCGACCAAATAATTGGTCTACGGACCATAGACCTTTTGGAAAGTGAAGCAAAAATGTCCAGTTCCAGAGGGCTATTATGCGGTCCATTCTGCGACCTGCATAAGCATTATGCGGTCGCTTGGGCGAACATAGATTTGAATCGGAGATTCATTTTTCTATTTTTTTTAGCTCGACCCTATATCGATATATAGTCATCGAAGGCCATTTTAAGAGAGAGGAAGTGCCCTAGCGTGAGAGGGAAACATCCTAAGACTACCCTCAATCAATTCTTGCTCAAAGTTGGAGAATTCAGAAGGAGAAACTCACAAGTTCTTCATCCAAGAGGTAAGGTTCCATGTCCTAGTCTCAATTTCCAATTTGGGGTGGAAGGTGGTTAATGAGGGGTGTGATTCTTGGGTGTGAGGGTATATCTATGCATGCATGCACAATCATGAGTTGTCTGAAGGTAGTTGAGCTCAAATGGGCAGACCTTGGGTTTTTGGGAGAAGGAAATCCACCATAGGAGGAGCTAGAAATAATAATGCCCACCTAGTGTTTAATAAAATGCTCGAATGAGCTAGAATCATGAAGTCCTTCCTAATTTGTGTTCCATTTTGCTATATCTCTAAATGGATCAAAGTTTCTAGGATTTCCGGAATTGTGTAGTGAATTAAGGAAAGCTCAAAGCGAGGTATGTTAGCTAAACTTCTCTCTTATAATTGAATTCCCACAATGTTCTTGTAAGTCCCGAGTTGTTCATTATGAACTGACTATTCTAAATAAGCTTGGTGCCGAAAGATGTATGTATGAATATGTTCAGGAATATTTATATCATATTATGTTATTCGTCAGGAGCGTGCTCAAAGTATGAGTATGTATTAAAATGTTGTGACATCAAGTCAAGCTCAAATGAAAATTATTATGCCAAATTGTGTAAGAAATCCCTATGTGCTGAAACTCTTATTAGCTCACATGTGTATTTAATGTCTTAATTTGAAAATCCTCGTTGTCGATGACCCTTGATGATATTTAAAAGTGAAAGAAGGAAGTATGAAATATGAAGTACGGCCAACGTGCCGAGAATGACATTGCGTTACGGGCAATAGTGCCAATGAAATGAATGATATGTAAAAGAATATGAAATGAAATGTAAATCCTTATAATGATATACGCTTTAGGAGTATTATTTTCAAACCAAAAAGGGTAGGTCAAAATAGCCTAACCTCGAAACTACACGTGCAGGTGTAGGAGTGATTGAGTGGTAAATCCCAGTGTTAATGTGATCAGGTTGTTTCCCCTTATATGGGATGAGGTTGATGTGTTGAGATATTTTCTCTTAAATGGGATGAGATTAGTGCTACCGAGATATAATGTGATGTCGACCCACACGGCATTGTGGTGAGATGACTTAGCCGATCGGGCTAAGATCGGACTCCGTGCTAAAAACACGGTGGTATATCGGTGCTAAATATATCCCGACTGAAAATGATTGAAACATACTTGAAATTACTTTTACCCTAATTCAACATCTTGGAACTGTTTGAGTCTCTTAATGATTTCATGTTTCTTTCTCCGTTTATTATTATTTGTTCTATTGAGAGGGTGTTTAGTTTTACATGCTAGTAATATTCCATATGTACTAATGTCCCTTTTGCTAGGGACACTACGTCTTTAATGGATGCAGGTGGTTCCATAGCAGGTGGTGTTGATCCGTGACAGCAGCACACCCTCTCTTCAGCTGACATGGTGAGCCCCACTTCACTTCGGTGTCCTGTATCTCTGTCCTTTGTTCATAGCATTTTGAGGTATAGAGGGGGACTTGTTGCCGGAACTATCTTAGCTCTCTTTTGGTTATGTTAAAGGCTACGTACACATAGTGTGGATTGTATCTTGTTTTGGGAAGGTTGAACTAAACTTGTTGTAATTATATCCTCTGAAAGGGGTGGCCTATTCTTGGTTAGAGATGCGGGAGGACTCCCGTAAGGACAGGAGCTCTCCGGCGAGGTGGAGTGAGTTTGCCGACACTTTCATTGATTCATTTCTTGACTACCGAGACTAAGGCATCCCGTGCCACTGAGTTTGAGAGCCTGAAACAAGGTAGCATGAGTGTGTGGGAGTACCATATGAGATTCGCGTGCCTGTCCAAGTATGCCATCCACATGTTGCCTACAATGGAGGATAGATTGTGCAGGGCCTTAGCCTCTTGGTTATTAATGAGGCCTCTATAGGTGCCTTGGAATCTGATATGAACTACGGTAAGATGGTGGCATTTGCTCAAGCCAGAATTACCCGCAAATTGAAGAATATAATGGAGAGTAAGGGCATCAACAAGGCCCGGTCTGCGGGCAACTTTGGTGGTTCTTCTAGTAGTGGTGGTGGTAGGTCAGCATTCCGGGGAGAGTCGTCAGGGCCATTTGAGTCCTTTGCTGACTCTTCGATTAGTGCTCAGCCATAGGGTCCCAGTCAGCAGCAGTGGAGTCGTTTTAGGCCCAGCTAGGGCAACAGGGGACTTAACCAGCAGGGTCGGTCTGGTGGGAGATTTTAGCAGTAGCGGAGGCCCCCATGCCCCAGGTGTGGGAAGATGCACTTTGAGGCCTGCTTCATGAACCAGCCCATATACTACGGGTGTGGTATGAGGGGCCATATTCAGAGGGATTGTCATTCGTCCCACCTGAGCGTGGACAGGAGATTTCCCATGGCAACTGGTTCTTTCATTCCCTGCTGGCTGCCTCAAACCCGTGGGCTACTCATATGGAAAATGAGACATGACAAGGAAATTAGCTTTCCTATTTTGAGCTCTATCGCAGGATCTGGAGTACCAAAGAACGATGACATTCCTAAGTTCCCAAGTAGCCTCCTAATTATAGATGTGGTCGACAACACATCGATAAGAAAGACTCTACTAGACACGGTTCTGAGACATCCCAGGAAACATTAAAACCTTAGGCTCTGATACCAAGCTTGTCACGCCCCCAAACGCGGGGAGCGTGAACGACGCTCAACCGAGTGAACCCGGCCGAGCAAGCCTATTATATTTTCTTCTACCTAAACTCATCCATAAATAAAGAAGAGAAGCACCCCACTAATCTAACACTGAAAAGAGTTCATTAACAACTCCAATTTTATTTCCATTAGTAGCTTCATACATAAATTAAAAATTACAAGCTTATAGATATCATGAAAAATATGTTTCGCAAATTCCAACATTTCTTGTTCAATTTCCCACATCAAACACCACTCACAACCTGTCTACGGAGCATCTAAGTACAACAGAAGAGTAATATGGAAATGCCGGCAACAAGGCCCCGACTATACCTCAAAATACTAAGTACAACATAAAATGACATCAGGCTCGAAATAGAGTTGGGCTCACCAAATCCTGCTGAATAGGGAGTAACTGCTAACAAGACCACAGTTGCCCGCTGTTGAACCACCTGGATCCATTGAAGATGCAGCGCCTTCGGCAAAAGGGAAGTTAGTACATATGGAACCATACTAGTATGTAAAGATAAATGTCCTATTTCAGAGTAGAATTCCAATATAAGAAAGGGAAAACCATGGAAACCGCAATCAACAATCAATGATATCCAAAAGCCAAGTTAAAACATAATAATTTTCAAAGTATGAAGATAATATTATTTTTGGTTGGGAGATCTTTAGCACTGATATACCACTGTTCACAATACCTCCGTACCTTTAGCACGGAGTCCAATCACAACTCGATCGGCTAAGCCTTCTCATCCAAGACATCAACCACAGTCACAATCTCTATCACAATTTCAATTACAATTTCTAGCACAACCCATGTGTACAACATGGCGTCCGATCACGACCAGATCGGCTAGGCCATCTCACTACAATGCCTTGTTGATCGACATCATCCTTTTCAATCAATCATCTCATCCCAATTAATGGGAATAATTTATCACATCAATATAATCCCAAATAAGGGGAATAATCACAATCCACTCCTACACCGGCACGGGTAGTTTCGGGGTTAGGTTATTTCAACCTACCCTTCCTTGGTGACTATCGATACTCCTAAAAACATTTTTGATTTGCATACAAAAGAAACATAAGTGCAAATTGCATTTTACCTCATACTATATATAGCTTCATTGGTACTTTCAGCTACTTACAATATCATTATTTCATTAGCTCTCTTGCCCATACATACGATTCATCATTCATGGCATGGTGGCCGTATTTCATATTCCACACTCTCTTTTTCTTTCCTCTCATATATCATCACTATAAATATCAACATATATAATATTCCTGAAATCACAACTTTAAGTTCATTAGAAATCAAGACTTTAAAGACAATAGATTTCATTCCAAGAAATAGAGTAATATGACTGGCAATCGAAGCGCGAGTTAAAATCATAAACAAGTAACTTACCATTTATTATTGAAATACTTTTCCCCAAAAAGGGCAATACACAATTTCCACTCATGAATATGGAAGAACGCAAAACACATCGACAATGCTTACAAAGCATAGCATTAGTTAAAACAGCCACATATGGGCATCGCTTGAGTACATAAGCTTTTAGGAAATTCTATTTTTGAAATAATTTTTGAACAGTTGAATCAAAGCTCATTTCATATTCTTTCTCACATCATCTCATTTCACTGGCACCACTAGCCACAAGTATAATTTTCATTCTTGGTACAGTGGCCACACTTTTTATCACCAACTCACTTCTTTCACATTCAAGCATCTTTATATACTATCAACAACAAGGAATTTTCAATCAAGACTTTAGGTGCACATATGAGCAATTAAGAGTCATAGGCATATCGAGTTTTTCTCACACAATTTGTCATACTAGCTTTCATTTGGAACACGACTCAAAGGCATATCATTTCAATACGCAACCCATTCTTTGAACATATATCTTTCGACATAAGGCTCATTCGGAATACTCAAGTTTATAAGGAATAACTCGGAACGTAGGAATTAGGAACATGAGCCAACCAAATTTGAAACTTACAGGAACATTATGGAATTCGATTCTAAGAGAGAAGTTTAGCCAACATACCTCGCTTTGAGCTTTCCTTGAATTACTAAAACATTTCGAAAATCCTGGCAATCCCAATCTATTTCGAGACATAACAAAATTAACACAAATTAGGAAGATATTCATGGTTTCAGCTTATTTGAGAATTTTATCAAACACTAGGTGTGCAAATTTGACTACAAGGTTCTTCTACATGATTTCCTTCATTCCACAATCCAATCTTCACTTATTCGAGCTCGACAATCTTCCCAAAAACCTTATTGGTACATGCATGTAATAATTCTACTACACCCAAGAATCATACTCCTAATCAACCATCTTTTACCCAAATTCGAAATTGAAAACCAGGGTATGGAAGTTTACCCCTTATATGAAGAATTTGTGATGTTTCTTGTTGAATTTCAAGGCTTGAGCAAGATTTTGATGAACAATTAGCTTAGGGATTTCTCCTCTCACTGTAGGGAACTTCCTCTCTCTAAAAATATCAGATATTCCATTCAGAAATGGTCCCTTACGTCTATTTATCAATATAGGGTCGGGTTATAAGGATAGAAAAATGGACCCTCCGAAATCCAGACTGGGCTACAGACTAGGCTTTGGGAGCTCTATATCACGGTCTAGCGCACTACAAACCTAGCGCCGCGAGCTCTATAGCATGGTCTATAGCATTACAGACCTTGCACCGCGAGCTCTATAGCATGGTCCAGCACGCAACATACCTGGCATCATGAGGTATATAGCACGATCTAGTGTGCTACATCTAGTGCACTACAGACGAGGCTTTGCGAGGTCGAAACGATACAACTTCCCAACAAACTATTCAACCCAAAAAGTCTACAAAGACAATAAATTAGCCAACCACGTCACCACGGAACCTTAAATTCCTTTGAGAAATTTTTCGGGGACTTACAATAATTCTTCCGTGCCATATACCAAAAATCTGAATATCAGTAGCCGATCAACCAAGCGAGTATGGCAATACCAATGAAGCATCCATAAGCCAAAACACAATGCGCCTTCTTAAATACGCACCCTTCTCAGGCAATACTAAGTAATAATAGCATTCATCTAGTCATCTGAAAGTATCTATGTTGTCTAAGAACTCAATAACTTCCCTTCAAAACTGAACCGTGACCTTGTACATGCATATCTCAATCCCACACAACACACCACATCCATCATGCTATCATATGAAAAGCACAGGAATCTCATAATCAACTCTGAGTCGCTAGTAGAATAAATACCTGATCAGTCATAAATCTTCCACCTGATCTCATCCAATAGAAAATCACAATATGCAACATGCTCCTCTCGCAGTAGGAAATATCCATCTCGAATCGTAGTAAAAACCATCGAGAACTCTCCGAAACCCTTTTGCACATAATCAAGCCATCAGAACTGAATCTCTCCAATGCAACCAAGCCACGCGAGTCGCCAAACCCAGGATTATTGCCATAAAACACCTGTAGAAACTCACCAAATCATAAGTACTCAAAGAGCCAATCGTATCCATTGCCGTGATGATCCAATCTACTACCAAGCTATCTTATTTCTCCGAGTTCCTTCCAAATTACCCTCAAGCTGATACTTGTCCTTGCGAGACACCATGATCCTTAACCAGAACTCACCCAACGAGATCCTAAAATAAACCACACTTCCCTAAGGCCCATAGGCCGCCATATTCTCTCTTAAGCACCCAAAAAGAACCACAACCGAGACACGCACTCTGAAGAGACCTTCTGTGAGTTAAAGTCGTTTCCCTCACCTTCATGATACTAAAATATTGAATCTATAATGATATTGAAATACCGCTGTAAGGCCCCGTATATATTTTACCTAAAACTTAGGATTTCGTGGTGCTGAAGTAGACTAAAACTCGGGATTTTGGGTTGAACAGTGTGCTGGGAGGTAAAGGAAAAATTTTTGGCAGAAGGAGACATTTCTGTGGCCCACTATGCGGTCACAGAATGGCGGCAAAGTGAAGCAGTATCGAGGCAAGTTTGGAGGAAGGTCTGCACTGCACTATGCGACCACTTAACAGGTCTACGGACCACACAATGGGCGAGATTGGGGCAGAATCGCCCAGTTATGGAGGGCTATTTCCCGGCCCATTTCGTGGACTGGCAGAAGCATTATGCGGTCGCATATGCAACCACAGATTTGTGATGGGGCTCCTTTTTTCTAATTTTTTTTACTCGACCCTATTTCGATATGTTAGAGTAATGGACCATTTCTAAAGCAATAACATATATTCTAGAGTGAGGGAGTGCCAAAGAGTGAGAGGGGAAGTTCCTAAGCTCATCACTCATCAATTCTACTCAAAATTGAAGAAATTGTAAGAAGAATTCACTAAGTCTTCATCCTAGCCCTCTATTCGGGATTTTAATTGAAAATAGGTAATACGCCGAGAAATTCTTGGGTGTGGGAGTTGTTAATTTTTACATGCATGCGCCATCAAGGAAAGTGGGAGGATTGTTGAAATCTTTTGGGTGAACTTTGGGTAGTGGGTGAAAGAATCCACCATAAGAGGACCTTGAAACCTTAATGCACACCGAGCGTTTGATCAAATGGTCAAATGAGCTGGAATCATAAACTCTCTCCTAATTTGAGTTTTATTTTTGCTATATTTCTAAATAGATCGAGGAAGCTAAGAATTCCGGAATATTTTAGTAATTCAAAAAGGCTCGAGGTAAGGTATGTGATGCAATATAAAAAGCGGAAACAAGAAAACAAAGATAGAAGCAAGGCGCTCAATGAACTATCAAGACAACACGTAGGAACTAGTCTACTTACCTTCTTGATGAAGTCACGGAGTACCTATATTATACGAACAACCCTCAAGACATCAATGGTCTTGCAAACTGTTCGATCAAACAAAGGAACAAGTTCAATTTTGTATCACACCAAAATTGGACAAGTTAATTCACATGATTTTGGGAGCAATGTGCTGCCGTTTTTTGATTGATAATAATGTCAAAAGGTGTCAAAATATTGAAGTTTTTAGGTTTATATAGAATGAGCCTTTACCTAAATCAACTAGGAAAAGAATAACTAGTTAACCTAAATCAACTAGGAAACAACAAATTAACAAAATGGCCACAATTTGGCTAATTTAAAGAATAGTCATGCAGGACCAAACAAATAAGAATAAATGTCTTCAATAACTACATAATAATACAACATAAACACAAATGTACATCTTCAACACAAGATTCGTCCATAGCAAGATTTATGGACGCTTGGATCTTCTTCAAGGCTAACCAACGCCTTTCCTTGTCTTGTTTGTAGATGGCATTGATAACACTTGATCAAATTTATTTGCATCATTCTCCCCCTCTTGAGAGAATTTCGTCCTCGAAATCAAAGCACCGTCATGTCCGAAAGCAATGCTACTAGACAAGTCCGTAACATAAGAGTTGTTATTGATATTCTGCGACATTTGAAATGGTCCATCTCCCCGTGAAGCTAACTTCCCTTTCCTATGGTTCGGAAATCTTTCCTTTCGGAAGTGCACCCAAAACCAGTCACCTTTCTTTAAGTCAAGCTTTTTCCTTCCTTTATTCTTCTTGACCGCTACCTTTTCATATGCATCCTCCAAAGTTTTCCTCACCTTAGCATGCAATTCGAGCAACGCAACTGCCCGATTTTCTCCGTCAAAGCTAATAACTGCATCTCTCGGCAAAGCAACAAGATCAAGTGGTATCAAAGGATTAAAACCATAAACACATTCAAATGGAGTAATGCTAGTCATGCGATGAACAGTTCTATTATATGCAAACTCCATAATAGGTAATCGGTCAGCCCAAGTGCCGGACTTCCCTTTGGTCAAAGCTCGAAGAAGAGCTCCCAAGGTTCGATTAACAACCTCGGTTTGACCATCAGTCTGTGGATGATGTGATGTAGAAAATAAAAGTTTGGTGCCAAGAGCACCCCACAAACACTTCCAAAAGTGACTCAAAAACATAGCATCCCTATCACTAACAATAGTTCGAGGCACACCATGCAACTTTAATACATTAGCAATGAACAAAGAAGCAACATGTTGTGCATCATCACATTTTTTACAAGGAATAAAATGAGCCATCTTAGAAAACCTATCAACAAACACATATATGCTATCATGACCTTCCCTAGATCGCGGCAGCCCCATCACAAAATCCATCGAGATATCTACCCAAGGACTAGTAGGAACGGGTAAGGGAGTATACAAACCATGATTATTAGACCTAGACTTAGCTCTTTTACACTCAAAACACGCTCCACATATTCTCTCGACATCTCGCCTCATCTTAGGCCAATGGAACTGTTCCGCTAATATAGCTAAAGTCTTGTCTACCCCAAAGTG